>JAJDFF020000064.1:0-114222 GCA_021527025.2 Geoglossum cookeanum
CGTACAGCCGGCGAAACCATGTATTTAAGCAGCCCGCTGCCCATAGTAGAATGGGCAGCGATTAGTTCTTCTTCTAAAGCCACAATACTGAGAGCACTTCTGCTAATTGCTTCTTTACCACCGTGATAACCATATTGCCTCTACGATCGCACTACGATTGCGCTACGCCGGAGTTACTCCATCGTTACTATAAGTCGTCACACTACTATATTTCCCCAAGAACCGCGCTACGGTTCTTACATAATAAGATAGACAGCTCATCAGAAGACAAAATGGTGTCTTGGGCAGAACATTGCCTATCCGAACTGAACTTGTCTGCAGCAGAACGAACAGATAAGATGAACAGCGGGTAGCTTTGCACCCATTTCCCTGCGATGTTGGTTTTAAATAACTACTGACCGCCTAGTATCCATGAAAAGAAACAAGGCAGAGTTAATAAGAAACAGATTCCGAGACTTTTCGCCATCAACCCTTATGATTTATATCACCCCATGAACCCAAACAGCCCCAGGTGCGCAATGACAGCAGCTTTCGACTACTGGGTCAAGCTTCACCTACCGACCCGGCAATCTAAAGGGGATAAAAAGAGGATTGGGTGGAGAATGGGGTATATACTCGAATAGCTGGTCATATCTAGAAACACCAGTTCAGTGATCTTTTGCGGTAGCACCGAAGACTAATACGGTAAAACACTTCCACCGATGGCCATTTGGACGCAGGATTTGCGTCTCAAACCTGACAAACAGGCTGTTTATAATGCTAATAAGCGAATTTGCTCTATTGATATGCTGGTCAACTTAGTTCAAAACCAGTTATCGCGAGACAAAGAGGGGAGTATATCCAAAACCCATGGTCACTTTCGACAGGTTTCGTTGCTCATAACCCAACTGGGGACATGGATACTACAAAAGTCGAACAATAAGGATTTGCAAAAATGGGAGAAAAAAGACTTCAATCTTGTTTATATCCTTCACCTAATTCGCAAGAAGAAGGGAACGTTACCAGAATCAATGAGATCAATGACAGCCAACACTCCTCGACGAATTCTTGAGCAATTTCTTTGGGGTTCTCCCAAGTTTCGTCAGATGCTAGTGAAGGTTGACAAAGTATGTATTAAGAAGAGAAAAAAACTCATTCTCTGGTTTAACCAGCCATTGAGTATTGTTACGAACCTCCGATCGCCTCCACGAGCCGCATCGAGCCGCGCTGCATGAGATCATCGCCAGACCCACGAATCTTGCGCAAAGCCCTCGAACCTATACACGGACCTCAACTGTGCCGCCCAACGAACCTACGGACTCAACGAACCTACGGACAGACCAACCGCAAACCACCACCGCTCGTAGTATAGCCAGCAGGCCCAACCACAGCTGGCATGGCTCGTGACAATTCGTGGCGGGTTTGGGAGCTTCCTCTTCTTATGTATATAAGCGCGAACCCTCCTTCTATACCTCCTCTCTTCTTTAGCTTTGAATCGTCGAATAAAAGTAGTCCTACCTTGCTTTCCAAGCGCCTGGAATCTACGTTCGTGACAAGTATTATGCTTGCAGACTGCATATGTCAGCCAACATCCCTCCTCCTTCTCTTTTTCCCTATCCAACTTGTACTAACTTTGGTGTTTTAACTCCCATAGCTGTTGCAGTTTTTAAAGTTGACTACCCGATCACTGTGGGCTCATGTGGATGCCAAGAAGAGATACAAATATGTGAGAGATTTCAATATGGACCCAGAGGTCCAAATTCTCCTTTGTGCGTATTCAATTGAGACAGCTGGCCTCGATATGCATAAAATGTGCTGTAATGCGATTATGGTTGAGCCCACCTACAGTGCAGCCAAGGAGCATTAGGCATACCACAGGATAAGGAGGTTTGGGCAAACTCGAAGCCAACATGTCGAACAACTCTTCGCCTTCAATACCTTCAACGAGACTCTCGAGTGGGCGCAAACTAGGAAACAAGGTCCAGTATTGGCTGCTTGGGGAGCGGTGAAGAAAGCACAAGAGGATTAGAGTAACACGGATTTATCCGATACTCAACTCACTAGTATGGTATTGGGACTTAGTTATGAGCGCCTACGAGATTGGTCGATCCGCGCCGCCATGAACAAGCTATTCGACTGAGTATCCAAAGGTGGAATCAATAAGGCATAGTCTCGGAGAAACGTCAGCAATAGAAGCCTATCTGGTACTCGAAAGTGGGGTGATCAAAAGCGAATGATGTTTAGTCTGACACCTTAATGAGAACAAGCTTGTTTTATTCCCCATCATTATGATAATGGCTAGATCGAAAGAAGGGAGTCATAGTGATTCCATGCTCCATGCAGCCTGTTTTGTACGTGCTCTGAGGATAGTTCGTGAGGGAACCCGCCAGTGGATAACAACTTTCTAAAGGAAACAAATCATTCCACCTGGTCTTAGGGCTAGTTCAAACGAGTGATGAGTTCCTTCAAAGTCACAAACAAGCTCGAGTGGCGGACCTAAAGAATTGATATATCATGTGCAAGTCAAGCCCACAAATATCTACAAATTGAACGAAACGTAACCTGAAATTCCAAAATTAAGTAATAGAAAATTAAATACTCCCATCCTTGCAGTCAACCTTCAAGGGCTAGCGGCTCTAGATGCCGGCCAAGCGGTAGAAATCTGAAATACCCTGGCAAAGTCCCTGCTCGAATTCTGTTGGAAGTATTGTTCATGTTGATTTTAGGGGCATAGTGAACCTTCGAGGTAGTTCGCTCGCTGATGAATCAACATCGCCACCATGGTGACAATATGCCCCAGCTGCCTATAAAAGGTGCTACCATCTTCAGCAGTATATAGAATTAATCAAGTTACTTATTATTCTTTCAAATTCCCATAAATATTGGCCTCCTTGTCCGCTCTCAATGACATACTTCCGGATCTATATATCCAGCATCCCTATTTTATCAGCACCGGTTCCAGGAAGAACACCAGATACATGGGCCTGAGAGAAGGAAATAGCATCCGAGAATCCTGCATTCCTGTAAGGGTCGCTTCCTGCAGGGACCCCTAGGGTGGTTATGGCAGTGTGATGCTGTCCGGCTGGCCTGGTTGCTGATGGCACGACGGCGGGTCGACGTAGATGTGTGTAGGCTTGGTCGGGGCGCCGAGTTCTACTGAGGGTCGCTGACGACCCGCTGGGTAGGCTAGAGGTGGGTACGATGTCAGAAGGCAAGAGGATCGATTCTAGTATGTAGAAGAACTGATTGCTGGCCTCCTCCTGAGGCTCAGCCGATCGACTAAATACAGTAATGGAAACCACACAGGGTTACCCTGCTGCATAGCATTCCTGCGGCCAGCGCAGGCTCCTGACAATTCCAGCCGGTACCGAATCGTCAGTGCTCTATTGGTACGCCAGAAGCATGCTGATCCCAATACGAGTTATGCGCAACTTGGGTATCGCTTCTGGTTCTGTCGTGGCTGCTCTGTGTGTCGGCAATTTTGGCCTGGACTTGGCTCCTTGGGAGAGTGAGGTGGGTGGGTGGTGAAATGTTAGAGGACTTCATTTGGCATGAAAACTCCCACTCACTACCATTACTCCAATTCTGCAAAGTTTGTGAAAGGCTATTTACCTCAAGCTGAGAAAAAAACGTTCAGGACGACAAACCATATTGAGTGTCTAGAAATAGGATCCTCTAGACCGCTGCTGCCACCTCTGGCCTTGCACTTGTCCAAACATATTGGTGAGTCCAGAGCGTTCGCTGACAACTACTTATGACCATAGCCGCTCATCCAAAACGCAGTTGTACTCTCCAATGATAACTTGTGCGGCACCATGATCCACCACGCTCCCATCATAACCATTCAGCTCTCCAAGTTCTATAGGCACATGAACAATAATCTGCTGTGGTAATTGCTGCCAATCTACGTCTGAGAAACAGTAGTATTTGTATGTGTCCACGACCACAGGGTTAGTAGTGCCGGCCTTTAAAGTGCTAATTCTGTTAAGATAGCTAATGGCTGAAGAGAGGTCCCAAGCATCCGATATGTAGATAGGAAGTGATGAATCAACTTGACTGATAGCGGCAATCATGGAATCATAGCAGTCATATAAATCAGGTGCATTGTACACGGCTTTATTGCATAGTTCCAGCCTTACTACACTATTGGTTAGCTTGCTAGCTGAGCGAACCTCTTATGTGATGAAAATAAGGCACCGATACGATAAAGCCAGGTTAATCGGATTGTTCCAAAAATCGGCTTTGCCAGACAATGTGCCAGAGTGAGCATCGCAATTTGCACTACCAGGGAGAGCATGTAGGTCTATCAGAATGCTGATACTATACGACCAAGCTTTAAGAACAAATGCCTTAACAGCAGTCTAAGAATTTATGTAAACTTGCACCGGTTAGCCATCAAAGGGAGTACCGGAACAGTAAGCTGGACCAAGAGTAAAGTAACATATAGGAAGTCGAATGCTCGTGCCTGTGTCATCATCAACAGTCTGCCTTTGTATAGACCGGTTATATATATATACATATACAATGCGTGGAATTCGCAAGCCAGTCCCAGTCGGTATCAAACATAGCAGTATTCCAATGGGTTTCTTGTTTCTGCCTAGTTGTGGCAAGTCTGCTTTGCTGTAACGATCTATTCCAATTTATCATAGTTAGTCAAGGTTATAAAAATGCGCCGTGGCCTCACCCTAATCTGACAGATGAGCAATGCCGCCCTGTGCTCGCATGAGCAGGGTGAGCATGGGTAAATATTAGAATAATATTGGTTCCCTTGTGCGCTGCAAAGCAGGGAGAGGTATGGCGCTCTGTATTTGTAGATTGCAATCCATATCTACAGATTGCAATCTGTATCTGCAGGTGGCAATCTGTATCTGCAGATGGCAATCTGTATCTGCAGGTGGCAATCTGTATCTGCAGATGGCAATCTGTATCTGCAGATGGCAATCTGTATCTGCAGATGGTAATCTGTATCTGCAGATGGCAATCTGTATCTGTGCGGTGGAGTTGAGTGTAGTACCAAGACTCACCACTATGTGTTTCACTACGTCACATAATCGCATCCTCCAACGACAAAGCGTTCAACTGTTCTCTGCTCCTACATTAGTTCCAACATCACAGCTTGTACTAGTTTCGAGTTTCCATAGGTCCAAGTTCTTTGGCACTTGAGTTTTCGAAGACTCGCTTAGAAGGTTCAGGGCCCTCTTCAAGCCACGTCATAGGAAAGTTCTTATCGACCTGGAGACTGTCTTTCCCTACAATCATGCCAAAAAATGTCCTTTCCAGATCATCGATCAAGAAATCCCTCAACAATGTTAACAAAGGGGATGTAACAGACGGTCCGAAGCTCGGGCCATCATGCGAACCCTGCTCACCTTGCCAAGGCTCGCGATGTAAGGAGCGGCCTACTGGGGACTTCGTGGCAGTGTGACGCTGGCCGGTCGCTGGGTGTGCGTCCTGGCGACTGGGGGTTACAATCGGGCCTACGCTTGGAGCTGGCTGGTTAGGAGTTTCGGGTACATGTCGGGTTGCGATATGGAAGTGGTTACGAGGTGTGGAACATAGACAGAGGCTCGATTCTAATAGCTTGAAGAACTGATCGCTGGCCTCGCCCCTGAGGCCAGCGAGACGACTATATATAGGGTGCGGCTCAATAACCCCATTAGGTTACCCTGTGCGCCAACCCGTCGACCCGTGCGTACGTAGTCCGTGCGCCATTACACGCGAGCTCGCCCTCTAAAGTGCGATGAGGATGCTTCTCGCAACCTCATCGGTCAATACATATATTATATATAGAATCCATTCTACCAAGTACCGCGATCTCTTCTATAGTTGTATGAACCGCGCGAACCTAGTACAAGCCATCGCCTCATACCTCGCACGGACACTCGTCTTCCCCGTACCTGCCCAAGCACCCGTGGCCAAACGCCTGGACCCTGACAGGGGACATGCATTCACTTTTAGATTTTATAGAGGAGTTTGAAAAGGCAGTATCGTCTGACAACTCAACTCCCCATGTAATCGCCACAGGAGATATCGAAAGGAGAGAAGTTTTTGATCTTTTTGGACTATCCAACACTTACTCTGACCTCGGTATGCTGCGGAAGTACGAGATTCCAGAAATGAAGGCGAAACTCCCCAAGTTTATCAAGTTTCTGCCTTCTACAGCAAGAGATCTTCTCAGAAGTATTGCCCAGACCTGGCCACCATGCAATGAGTCAAACGTACGAGTTTTCATCTCGATGCTTATTTACTTTACTGTTGACCAGATCAATAACGAAACCGAAGCCAGTATATCCTCTAATAGCCCTCTGGATGCAAACAGTTCTGTTTTACAATCTTCTCTCCAATTGAGCTGTCTACAAACACCTGAGAAACAAGAACTATCAACTATTCTTAAAGTCTCAGTGACTCTAAAAGCCTATACAGAGGTTATGGTATCCTTTGAAACTGTTGACAGCAACAACAAGAAAGTCACTATTCGTGGTTTTATCAACTATGGGGTGTCATATGCTCAAAGGATCCCTGAAGCTCTGAACACATTTTTTGTAATTGTGGAGGCTAAACCAATCGGGAAGCTGAATGAAAAAGTGTGGACATAGCTACTTTGCTATATGGGTATGTTTGCGTAGACAAATCTTGGGTGAAGTTCAATAATTAATGACTGATTAGCAATTATCCAAAAACGCTGAAAGACAGAGGGAAAGGCAAATATAGCTATATTTGGCTGCTTTACCAATAGAGAATCTTACCAGTTCGTGAAGATCAATAACAAGGGAAAGGTACAGCAGACCCGTCTTAACATCTGTGCATTCTCTCGGTAAAAGCTAATGCTATATAGATGTCAAGATCGAAGGTTTTGAGTATCGTTACACAGATGAACGAAATTTTTGGGTTCTTCTTACAATACTTATGGGCTATTATTTATTCATCCCTCTCGACTTCGCCCTCCCGGCCACGCGACATTCATGAAGAAGTCGCACTTTTTGAAGAGCGTGTGCAGCCCAATTATGTTTTCGAATTTGAAGAAATTGATGCGCAGAGTGATAAGGTGATGGACTTTGAATTTTAAGAGTCTTGAGTTCCCTCATGATAAGATATGCCGAGCATCCCATAATAGAATATGATCATCAAGATAAGGTTCACAACTCCCTGTATTAGAAGAAAGTAGTGACCAGAGTTAATAGTATTTTAAGCTATATGATTAGATGATCAAGGAACTATTGCTTACTAGTAGCGAGCTCAAAGCTGCTGGGATGCTATCCAGAGACGAATTCTACAAACAAGAAAAAGTGATCATCAGTAAACTTCTCAAAGAGAATGCTATTCCTTACCATGCTTATTGTTACGAACCTCCGATCGCCTCCACGAGCCGCATCGAGCCGCATGAGATCATCGCCGGACCCACGAACCTCGCGCAAAGCCCTCGAACCTATACACGGACCTCAACCGCGCTACCCAACAAACCTACGGACAGACCAACCGCAAACCACCACCGCTCGTAGTATAGCCAGCAGGCCCAACCACGGCTGGCATGGCTCGTGACAATTCGTGGCGGGTTCGGGAGCTTCCTCTTCTTATGTATATAAATGCGAGTCCTCCTTCTATACCTCCTCTCTTCTTTAGCTTTGAATCGTCGAATAGAAGTAGTCCTACCTTGCTTTCCAAGCACCCGGAATCTACGTTCGTGACATACTCTTTTCTTTAGCTTTGAATCGTCAAATAGAAGTAGTCCTACCTTGCTTTCCAAGCGCCCGGAATCTACGTTCGTGACACTTATTGGGCTGTAGTAGGGGACAACAAAATTGGGAAGAAGATGTTGCAGAGAAACGTTTTCTCATATTACTTCTATGCTAATAACGTTACCTTCCAGTCAACTCTGGTAAAGCGATACTGTGAACTACATAGAACACTCCGGGAGGGATAGATCTATATTCTTTGGAAGGCAAAACTGTAGCAGTATTTTACTTCTGTACATTTTGCTTAAAAATACATACTGAAATTGCTAGAGTGCGTCAAGAGAATCGACGCTATCCATTCAGTTAGATTGAGGGACTCGATATGTTATAGCAGTCTTTTCACTTCCCAAGCCATTTGCTGTATTAACTCAAGTGGGGGTACAGACAGAACTAATTCGTAATATCTAACTTTCTGTAACTGCTACCCGATTTGAACCAGTGGGGCCTAGTCGCCCTACTGCCTCCCTTCCGTTTTAAGAACGATGATCTACAAGATATAATATGAGATATCAATAATATCATTCATTTCTAGATTTTTTAATTCCTGACCACAATTATTTTAGAGCCAAAAATTGATTAGTATAGATTGATATGCTCTGGAGAAAGGGCTAGAGCATGCATAGATGTGGCCTGAGTAATAAAATAGCTAGAGAATCTGCTGAGTTGCATAAAAGTAGTGGGAGTGAAGTAATGGCTAAAGAATTCTAGGAGTAGTATAGAGGTAGTTTGGGCAAACGTAGGAGGCTAAAAAAATCTATGAGGCTGGAGAATACACAGGGCTAGAGAATCCATGAGAGAACTTATAAGGCTAGAGAATTCAGGGGGATAGAGAATCGAGAGGGCTAGAGAGTTTATGTGACTAGAGAATCCGAGGGGCTAGAGAATCTGGAGGCTAGAGAATTTAGGTAGCTAGAGAATCCGGGGAGCCAGAGAATTCAAGAGACTGGAGAATCTGAAGGGCTAGAGAATCTAAGAGGCATGTGAGCAATTCTATTGGCAACTACTCTATTTCTCTAGCCGCTTTCATACTCTAGCCACCCTTGGGGGGAGCCCAATTTTGCCTCAAAATATTTCTAGAGTTTCTATGTTTACTTTCCTCATGTTCTATCTATCATCAAGGAGTTAGATCTGGCTTCAACACGTAGCTGACATTCCTATATTTAGATCTAGGAAGCCAAAACTGGTACTTGTCGTAGGCTATGATGGTAGAAGGTAGGTACTCTCTGCTGCTCTCCCTATTTTTAGATCCGCCAGATCTAAGCCGGTTGGGATCCGTTAAGGGCGCCGGCTCGGAGGTGTTAAAAAAAAGGTGTTGGTAATTACCCAGCTCATCACCCGGCTCAGGTGCTGCCTCACCCAGATCACCCAGCTCACCCAGCTAAAGCGGCGTCACCTGGGTGAGCCGTGGGTGAGTGCGCGGCGCATTTTTGTTGTCTTGTGTCGCCATGTACTACGTATCCAGCGAAAATAATGTTAGCGCCGGAAAGTTCCTTCAGTGCTGTTTTAAGTATACATCAATATTTAGTATGCCCGCCTTTTGCTCTAATCACTGCTTTGCATCGCTCTGCCATCTCATCAACTAAGTCATCTAGTTTACTCTCTGGAATTTGCTTCCATGCTTCCACTACAGCTTTCCGTAGCTGATCATAAGATAGCTTCTCTCCAAAATGCAGTTGTATATAATCCTTCATCCAATCCCAAACAGTCTCAATCGGATTCAAATCAGGAGAAAATGCAGGCCAGAATATCATTTTGATATTACGCGACTTGAGTTCTGTCATTGTTTCCTGTGCTGTATGTCCAGAAGCTCCATCCTGCATCAATCTCAAGTGAGAATGCATCCTAAGCCAACCATCGATAAGAGGAATTGTGTGATCGCAGTAACTTTTGGCAGTAATCTTTCCCCACTCTTTCTCCCAAAACAGTGATGGACCTTTCCCTAGTTTCCGGGAAAAACACCCCCAAAACATCCAGCCTTGTTTCTTTCGTACCTTCTCCACAATACAAGTAGGGTCTAATTCCTCTCCAGCCCTTCTTGTAACCCAAGTTCGAGTATGCTTGCCCCCAGTAACCCAAGTTTCATCCGTCCATAAAATACTTTCCCATTGCTCTTTAGACCAATAAATATGTTCTTCTGCCCATGCTAGTCGTGCGATACAATTTTTTTCGGAGATTGGTGGTTTGGAACAAGCAACTCGACGAGCAAATCCATGCTTTTTGAGAATGCGTCGAATTGTATGTTCAGAGGTATTCTAGTTTAATACTATAGGAATTTCGATATATGGCATTTGACGACCTGTTTTCGATGAACAAATAAATTGAATAAGTTCAATTTGTTGTTCAGAAGTGAGGGACATCTGCCGACCGCTTTGTTTTTTTGGTGTTGAGGGACTATTAACGGCGGTCTGAACTTGTCGAAGAGTAATATCTAGTCGAGTAGCAATATCTGCATAGGATAAATTGAGGGATCGTAATGTCTGAACTCGAATTCGCATATCTCGTGTAAGGTGTTTTTTTTTTGGTGTAACTGGTACTATTGTACCTTCTGTCGCGTCGGCCATTGCTGTTGATGTTTTTTTTTCACGCGTCAGGAGGAAAAATAGCATTGGTTTTACCCCTGTTCTTGGCAACACGCTAACATTATTTTCGCTGGATACGTAGTAACCTCAGCGATATTAGATTTGACCATCGGACCTGGCATCGGCATAGCAAGGAATCTCTTCGTCGTGAAGCACTCCCGAGTCCCTAGAGAGACCCGCAAGTCCAGAGCCTGCGAAATATGGCTGCTCAGGCAGAGCTTCAATCGCTTCTCCGCTTTCTCTCTGCAGACGCAAAGATTCCCCTAGCGTCAGCGATGGGCAAGGTCAAAGACCTTCGCAGCGCTGGCTTGATGAGGCAAGTTCGGCAACGCCGTAGAGCAATCAGTTGTGTAGTCATTCTATTTATACGGTTTCGACAGTGCCTCTGCCATATCAAAAGCAGATCTCCAGACTATCCGCGGCATATTTGCAGACGACAAACTATCAAAACAAGTCTTGAATGCTGCAAAACGAGTAACCAAGAAACGATCCGCAGCAGACGCACTACCGTCACCATTGTCCTCTCCAACCAAGAGGAAGAAAACCAACACCCAGTTATCTGATGCGTTGACACCAACTGAAATGGAACGCTCGCTGGAACTGCCAATTTGTGGGATGGACGAAGAAGGGCTCTCTAAAATAGTTCTTTTCACTAATCGTGCTCCTCTTGTTTTGGCCTTCGCAGTCGCCCTACTCAAGCATGCAATGCCCCATCAGCCACTCTCCAGCCGACTTAGCTTGGCACAAGCAGTAGTGAGCGCGAATAGTAGGAGTAAGGCTGTGAGTTTGGGCCTGGAAAAAGGCAAGAGCGCCGAGGAAGAGGGCTGGGGTCAGGGCCAGCCATCCGTAAAGATAATGGGTAGAGAAGTAAGAGTTTTAAGGCGATGGGGCTATAACCAGGCCGAAGAGAGCAGCAGCGACCCGAAAGGCGCAGAAGAAGAGGGAAACCCCATTGCCAGTACCCCTACAGCGACTGGCGATCCAGCCTCTCCTGCGCTCTGGGGACTAGACCTGGAGGCTCTACGACAAACCAACACCTCACAGCCCTCCGGCGCAACATCGAGGATCTCGGGCGAACTTCCGATATACACTGCCCAGGCAGCGCGGTCATACCTCCTAAAGTCCTTTGCTACCGCGCCGCCGCCAACCGAATCCCCCAGTGAACAACAACAACCCAAGAAGAAATCACCGTCTGCTATCGCCGCAGAAAAGGAGCACAACTTGGGACTCCTCCTCGGTGCTCTCGACTTGCTCTATAGCTCATGGTCGACCGTGCTTACTAGAGAGGAACTGGATAAGAGAGCCTGGGACTGGTACGTGAACGTAAGGCCTGATGTGGAGACCGGAGTTGCCGGTTGGGGAGGTAAAGGCGAGGTCAGACTTGCTGACATTTTGGATTTAAAACGGAAAGTTTGAGGTATTCTAGATTTAATAATTAGAGAGAGCTTCCTCCCTCTCAGCCATTTCCCTCTATAAACACAGGAAGGAATTTCATTTTTTGCCCTTATCGCCACCGTCACTGGCGTGGAAATACAAGGGGGAAAAATCCCCTATCATCCTTCGCCACCCGCAATCCTTACTAACCAGTGGACACCAGAAAAAGAACTCGACGCCGGGTATGCAGAAGCTTGTGTGACAGGTTAGGGAATGAAACATAGAAAGCCCTCAGAATTAGAAAGCGGTGACGGAGTTTCCAACCGTCAGGGTCGCCAAAGCAACATGCGACAGTTCCAGCCATTATCGTAGGGTGGGATACCCACCAGGGGAATTATAGAGCGGTTGCTCCGGTTAAAAGGGAAGGGGCTCTTGGAACTGGACGATTTTGTCCTGTACTACATACGCACCACACTCTCATCCTCATCATTGCCGTCCACGGAAAAAATCATATGACGTATCCTCTAGCGGTTCCCCTATCGGCCGTGGCGATGCAGATCCTCGGGCAGGTGGTCCAGCTGCACCGAGTAAGCCAATGTGGGAATCGCTGCCGTTCGGGTGAGTGTAAGGGCTGGCTGTGGGGAGACCCGAGTCGGAAGGAGCTCGATGAGGGGATTCAGAGCGATAGCCTGGCTGGTGGTAGTTGGGTGGGTAGGTGTGGCCGATGTTGTCGAGCCGCTGGGGAATGGGGCGACCACCGCCAGTATAAGTGACGGGAGCTGGGGAGGAGGGGCGGGACGACCCAGGGGTGCTGCCGCCACCAGGTGTGTAGGAGCGAGGAGTACCCGGGCGGCTATAGATGTCGCCCGCTCCGTGCTCATCACCAAAGTCGTCGCGGTTCTTGAAGTACGAGAAATCAAGGTGATGTTCTGGGACCATTTCGAAGGGCGCGGGCCCTGGTGGTGAGTCATGGGAAGCCTTACCCGGGCGAGATTTGGACATTGGGTCAAGTTGGATATCGCCGAACTCACTTCCAGCCCCCGGGCCGGTAGAGCCCAAGCGGCCTTTATATATTTGGGTAAGCACACGTTGGGCCCTTGCATGGACCATTGGTACAATCAGGGGTTTAAAGAGGGCTGGATGGCCAAACCTTGTACCCAATTTATCGTTGCGTGTTGGTGATTTGACTGGTAGGGGTGGCCCCTCTGGATCCCTGGGGACAAACCCCTTAGTGTAGTATCGTATCTTGTCGTCAAAGGCCGCATTGCAGTAGATTTTGAATGCGCCCAAAACGAACGGAAGAGGGATGATGCAGAAGCACATAGTTGGCGAACCCCTAGCCCAGACGACGAGACCGACGAGGACATTCGCGAGTAGGGTTGCAAAGAGCATTCGATTAAAGACAAGGCGCCAGTACCCACCACCGGACTCCGTCTTTGTGACAAACACGTACCTAACTCTTCGTTAGTACTCTCCAACATTGCTCCGCAAACTCACTTACATCAACAAGTACTTCTTCAACCAACTGTCTAATGCAAAGTAAAGTGCGGTCACCGGAAGAACAATTGGTTGGAGGGTAGCAAAGCAAAGTGCAACTGTTGCATAGAAGAGGAACTGTAACTCCCAGTTAGCATCTTCTAGACTTCTCAGAATAATGCCTGGCATGACTGACATAGTTATAGTAACTAGCATAGTCAAACGGTGGCGGGGCCGTCCATTCAATTAATTGACGAGGGGTGGGGGCCAGAAAATGTCTCGCAAACCAGCTCCATACCAAATTAACTACCTGTGCCAGGTCTACCGCTGCGCCGAGGTTGCGTTGGAGAAGCCAGGTGACCCAGAACTGAGACACTGTGCAGAGGGTAATAGTAAGTTTAACGCCCAGATCGCTATCTTTGATAGAGCTCCAGAGATCTTTGTGCTGGTCCCGTGTAAGTTGGATAACACTAGTAACGAATCCCCAAATACAGCCAAAGAGCGAGAAAACTATCAGATTGTTGAAGACAAAGAAGGCATAGAGCCTATGGATGACGTGGTGTTCTCTTGATGTTTTGGAGACGTCTCCAGCGCGCATAGCCAGACGCCGAAAGATGATTGGCAAGACAAGATAGACAAGGGAGGTAATTGCAGGTGAAGCAATCCCTTGAACTGCAGCCCAGTATCTGGGGTGAGCATTGAGCTGGGTTTGAAAATCAGGCCACACGAGTCCCAAGTTAGAAAGATTGGCCAAGAACACAGCGATGAGTGCGTTAGGCGCAATCCATACTATAGTCAACAAGGCAACCCACAAAACGCCCATAGCCGCCTTCCACTTCCGAGCGCTCTTAGATAGAGGGAGATTGTCCCAGATCAGTTCGTTAGGTCTCGGCGCTAACCTAATCGTGGTTCCCTTTGGATGTTTCTTGCGTAAGGCGTATGCAACTGTGTGTGCGCCCGAGATTGCCTCGTAGCTAGCAAACCCATAGGGCATGGGGTTCCGCATATCGATCGTCTCCCTGACTTCCTTGATCTCTTGCTCCAGCTCTCGGATTCGCCCGGTTAGATAGTTAATTGCGTCAACCTTCCGGTTCGAAGTATACGAGCGGTCCTTCTTCGATGGCTTGCATAGGGGACGTTGGGCGGGTAGACGATCTGGATCCCTCAGATATTTGGCAAGGTATGATTCCAGTCGGCGGACGGCTTTCTCGTACTGGCTGATAAGCTCAGGTAGCACTTTCACGTTGCGCCCAACGGCACAGCGCGCCACAGTGCCTGTCGGTTTAGCATGCTCCACGATCTGTGCGATACCATCATCCGTACGAGATGCGTTGGGAATGTCCGTAACCTATAGGACCGTAAGCCAAAAATTCCATACCCAGCCCTATAAGCGGCGTTTCAACCCACAAGTAAAGTCCGCGCATGCAGACTATTCTGGTACTCGGGACTCTCGAAGTATCCCCTCCGTAATCTCATAACAGCCCTGTAATTCCACCATAGGAATATCATAACAATGATATCAAACGACCAAGCGCACACAACATGAGCCCAAATGGCTGGCCCAAAGACGTTCTGCGGTGTCATCAAGACAAACGCTGACAGTTTGCTGCCATACCTAATACTTTTCTTAACATTTACGGGTATCATGACCGCACAACCAATGATGCTCATGGTGAGGAACAGGTTGCGGCACATGCGTGTAAAGCGAAGGAAGACGGCGGCATCAAGCCCGACCTTGTCAACAAAGTATGGCTCTCTTGTTTTGATGATCGGTTTCACCCAGGCAAATAAGCCCTTGCTGAGTTGGGGAGGTGCGTGCTTCCCATCGGCATGTTTCAGCCTAGGAGCATATACTACCGCGTTGTACGGACGGAGGACGCAGAAGAGGAGGTTGATGATGACGGTGAAGCCTATGGAAGTTCCAAGGGCAGACCAAAAGGCGTTTTCTGAAAACTTGGTAGAGAAGGTGAGCTAGGCTCTCTATCGCTCTATGGAATCGACACATGACTCACCTGGCCTTTGAATGGATCCGACACTAGCTTCAAGAACTGATCCGCGCCACTGAGTTGCTCCCGGCCTACTAGCATCCTCACCAATTCCACTGAGTCCATCATAACGAGCGATATGGACGAGTTTCTCTCTCGGTCGACAGCCGACAGGACACCGAGAGCCGGACGTACAAGACGAGTACTGTGCGACGCTTCTCAATTCACCGGTAATATTTGTACCAACGACTGACAAAGGAACATAACCCCACAGCACCCCAGAGTAATATACAAAGGTGCCGATTTGAACGAGTGACTAGGGACAGTTCTGACGAGCGTTATGCCATGGAATAAACGACCGAACTCCCGGCCGCAGCAAATAGACCAATTCACCACGGAAAGGGAAGGCCGCAGTTAGAAAGCTGTTGGAGCCGCTTACCCTAATACCTACGAAGCAGGCGATGCCAGAAAAAAAAGAGCGACGGGGTATAGGAAATATAAAAAAAAAGAACCGAGTTGTTTATCTGTTGGGAGGAAGAAAAAGAGTCGGGACAAGCCGCTAAGCCAAAGGAAAAAAAAAAAAAAAAAAACTCCCAGATCTGCAGGGGTCCCCTTGTCGCGTGGCTTTCTGATGTCGCACTACGAATTGGACGAACTTGTGGTGAACTGGCCTGGTATCCCTACGGAGCCAGCTGCACAGCAAATAACCCAACGCAAAAGTGCCCTCAGATCAGCGCTCGTCTTGCCACAGAAGGGGTTTTGTCGGTGCTTTAAATATAGCAACAGCCTACGGAGTAAAAAGCTTTCTTGTTTTTTTTGCCTCGCGCTCGAGGTTCCTGTCCCCCAACCGGGCAGCAACGTGGTGACACAATCTCCTTCGTCCGCCAACCACATTCTGTGTATACCCTACGGAGTTTTAGATGATGACGTATGTGGGATCTTGTCTAAAAACGATCTCCCTCGTGAGGGGCGAGGGGCGAGAGACGAGAAAGGGCTTGGGGAGTGTCATGGGGTGGGGTAGCATGCAGCCTGTTGCAGGAGCAGGTTTCGATCTTCGATCTACAGTAGCTCTACGAAAGGGTTTTTTAGAGTATCGGGCCGATCAAAAACCCTTTTTTCTTCTTTTTTCCCTTGCATGGTAATGTGTTTTCTGAAGTCAAAAGGTTGGGCAATCGAATCCCCCCCGAGAGTTACCTCAAGCACGTGCAAAGATACGTTGCCAAGTGATTCCTGTTTCGTGAAGCCGCGTTTTTCATTGTTTCCAGTACCCACCATCTACTTACAGAGAAAAAAAGGACGCGTTCCGGCCACTCTTATTCCATAGAAGACGAAGCAAAGCCTGCACGCCTACAATTGGCCGGTGCAGTTGAAGTCATCAAGAGACTCTGCAACACGTGCAGCCATAGTCTTCTCGCCTTCACGGACCCAAACACGGGGGTCGAAGTACTTCTTGTTAGGTTTGTCCTCCCCATCTGGGTTGCCAACTGCCGTTTGGAGGTAATCCTTCTTCTTCAGGACGTAATCTCTAATGCCAGTCAAGTATGCGAACTGAAGGTCAGTATCGACGTTGACCTTGACAACACCGTTGCTAATGGCGGTCTTATACTCTTCCTTTGTAGAGCCGGATCCACCGTGGAAAACAAGAAATACCGGCTTGTCTTCTTTGGCTCCAATCTTTTCCTTAACGTACGCTTGGTGTTTGGCGAGGAGTTCTGGGTGGAGCTGGACATTTCCAGGTTTGTAGACCCCGTGAACATTACCGAAGCCTGCTGCGATTGAAAAGTAAGGCGAAACCTGTGATAGGGCCTTGTATATGTCATAGATATCTTCAGGCTGAGTATAGAGCGAAGCATTGTCAACGTTTTCATTGTTGACGCCATCTTCCTCACCGCCAGTTATGCCAATTTCCTAGAAATCATCAAATCAGCGTTCACCCGAAGAGAGGAATTCTTACCACTTAGGGACAAGGAAACTTACCATCTCTAACCACTGCTTCATAGGAGCCGATCGCCTTAGATATTTTACGGTGGTTTCGATGTTCCAATCCTTCTCCTCTTCGCTCAAGTCAATCATATGACTTGAAAATAAGGGTTCGCCATGCTTCTTGAAATAAGCCTCATCGGCATCTAGCATGCCGTCAAGCCATGGCAGAAGCTTCTTTGCACAGTGGTCGGTGTGGAGAACGACGGGAATGCCATAAGCTGGGGCAACAGCGCGGATGTAATGGGCTCCGGCGATAGCGCCCTGAGTCGCAGCCTTTTGGCCTTCATTGCTAACGCCCTGATAGCCAAGCATTAGCTACAACTAGGGAACCCCCATAACTGCAAGAACGTACCTTCCCAGCAAAGTATGCACCACCGCCGTTTGAGATCTGGAGGATGACGGGAGATTTCTTATCTCGAGCCGCTTCAAGAGCCGCAACTACTGTGGACGACGATGTAACATTCTGCTTCGTTAGCCGTATGTACGGTGTTGTTTGAAATAGGCACGACTTACGGCGGCAGGAATAGCAAACCCCTTTTCCTGGGCATAGTTGAAGAGCTACAGCTTGATGAGTTAGCGAATTCTGCACAATTGCTGCGTATGCTGAAGTTTCGTGCTACCCCTCATCAACATAGCGGGGCTCGGTCAAGTGGGCTGACCTTCAGAACATCGTCGCCGACAATAACTCCGGTCTTTCTACTAAGGATATCGGTGACACCCATGATCGCAGATGGCTTTTGCGGCGTGTGGATCTAGCTGGGCTAACGATGTCGGTATTGTGGAAGGTGTTATACAGTGGGTTCGCTGCTGAGGGTTTTGAAGGACGGATGCTGGTGGCACAAGATTTCGGCAAAATCGAAGGACCAAAGGCAGAGTAGCTCCTTACACCTAGAGAACCGTAACTACTCCGTAGTGCTTTATGTAATAGTGGGCCGCTCAAGCCCTCTGGAAAGGGCGAAACCAGGGTTTAATACGAGTCAATTCCCGCGCGGCCGTAGGGAATGCGGATGAAAATCTTCAACGGCCCTGCTCAGGAACGACATCTCGCATCTGCCAATGGATCGGCAGGCCGGTAATCACGCACTCTAACTGAGGCATTTTCCGCCGCCACCAAAAAAACTCTGGAAACCGACATGACCCTCCGCTGCTTGGCGCCTCAACCACGGTTGCACGAGCAGTGACGAGCAGTGACAAGCAGTGACGAGCAGAATACACGTTGCCAATCAACTAGTCTCGCAACAAAGACAAGGACGCTCGTTTCATGGCCCTGCGGTAGCACTACACAGTAGAATACTCTGCACTCTCACCCAGCACAGCACGCTCGGCTCAGGCACATGGGTGTCGTTCATTGCTCTGCTATATCCCTCGCCTCGCCATGCCCGACAAACCTTTGACGATAGCAACCTATGCCGCTGGTGCCTCACTCGCTGCCATCACGCTTATCTACGTGTTTGGGCCGACATTCTTTATCGACGGCGACTCTTCTACGTCTTCGAGTAGCGCGCGCAAGAAAGGCGTAGTGGGCCTGTTCAATACTGCTAATGACTGCTTCATCAACTCCGTCCTACAATCGCTGGCGGGCCTTGGAGACTTGCGCATATACCTGATACGGGAGACGCACCGACGGAATTTGGACGGCCCAAGCGTGTACCAATACGTCCCAGATGGCGAGGGCAAAGGTGGCAAGCGCGTTGAGCCGTGGAAGCTGGAGGGGCTCCAACAGGGCATAGTCACGCGAGCACTGAAAGAGGTTCTGGACGGCCTGAATGAGCGGCCTATATATAAGAAAACTATCTCTGCTGGGCCTTTCGTCGTGGCTCTAGAGCAAGCCTTCAGGCAAAGAATCAGTAGACAGCAACAGGATGCTCAGGAATTTTTACAGGTTGTGGCGGAAAGACTATGTGATGAGTATCATGCGGGCCAGCGGGCCAGGGAGAAGGCGAGGCAAAGGTTCCGCTCGAATGACCGTTCCGAAGGGATTGAAGGCCTCAGAGTTATCGTACAGGCTGTGGATGGGTGCGATGATCAGTCGGGTGCCGGTGCTTCCAAAGCCACAGAGCCACTTGATCGTCCTACGGATTTGGACGAAGGTGGTGTCGAAGCCCAACCTCCAGCTGCGGTAGCGGGTGGAGGAGGGAGTGGAAGCGGCGGCGATGATGAGGGTTTCCCTTTTGAAGGGAAGCTAGAGTCACAGATCGAATGCTTGACATGCCATTTCAAGCCAAGGCCGAGCGTTTCATCATTCGTGACCTTGACTCTGAACGTACCTCAGAAGAACTCCACGCTGAACGATTGTTTCGATGGTCTATTCCAGACGGAGTATATCGACGACTTCAAATGTGACAAGTGCAGGTTACTGCACGCCGTCCAGGCTCTTTCAATCGAGGCACGGAAATCCAACTCCGACAGAGAGAAAGCAAGAATTGAATCAGATATTTCCAAAATCGAGGCGGCCATCTCGAATAACCCGGAAAAACCGCCTAAAGGGGTTACACTCCCCGATATCAAATCTGCCCCTAGAAGACGAATCGGGAGACACATACGAATTACCGCGTTTCCCAAGATCATGGCAATACACCTTTCCCGGTCCATTTTTGATCCTACAAGTATGTCACTTAAGAATATGGCTAAGGTGATGTTTCCGGAAGGACTACCGCTCGGTGGCATATTGGATCAGAAAAAATACAAGCTTCTAGGGGTCGTCACTCACAAGGGAAGCCACTATTCTGGGCATTACGAGAGCTTTCGGCGACAGAATGTGTATCCACCTTTTTCGACTCCAAATACCATCAACCCAAGTGGTGTCTTCAGCCCCATACCAAGTCCGAATACATCCCATGCACCAAGTCCACGTCTAACAGCTGCGAAGCTAGAGAAAGGGTTAGAAAGCTTGCCACTGAGTTCAGAGCCCGCAACATTACCTTCCTCATATTCCACAAGCCTAGAGATGCCTCTGGCTCCACCTTCACCTTCGCCTTCACCTTCGCCTTCGCCCTCGCCTTCGCCTTCACCCTCCCTCTCTACTCCATCAACCAGGCCCTCGTCCATGTCGGGAACTAGGCCTTCGACCTCCCAGTCTCCCGCCCCTGCGGCCGTGTCAAATTCCTGCGACCTATCCGATAGTGCTAGTCAGAAGTCTAAAACACCTAGCGCTAGGGTGTCACTGAACATTCCGAGTCCTAAGCCTGAGAAGGCGACATCCAGGGCCTCTTCCATAGCGGATGTGTCTAGGCTTGTCCGGAAGAAAAAGCAGAACAACCGATGGTGGAGGATCAGTGATGAGAAGGTAAAAGAAAGTAGGACAAGCGAAGTGTTGAGCATGCAGAAGGAGGTGTATTTGCTCTTCTATGAGCTGGAGAGGCAGACTGAAGACTTGGTGGCGTGAAAGGTGGGTGCGACATCTGACGGTCACTCCCATACCCACTTGAGGCGGACGCCGCATCACCTCTTGAGCATGCGTATCTAAGACAACGCGCGGCAGCTCTTTCAGGGTCGCTGTATTACTTGCGAAGACTCGTGGGTTGAGCTATGGTGCCCAATCTCATCTACTTTACGGGAATGTCGAGGACATCGAGAAAGGACGGTCGAAAGCGGTCGATACTGGCCCTGCCTATCGTCACTATTATTCGAATATGAATTCAAACCGGCGCACACCTAGCATTTTCTAGGCGTTGCGGTATCCTTTTTTTTAATTTTATCTTTTACCACAACATTCAACAGCAAATAAAAATAAATGGGCCTACAAGAGTGATATAGTACAATAGAGAA
Organism: Geoglossum cookeanum; assembly: GCA_021527025.2. Taxonomy (NCBI): domain Eukaryota; kingdom Fungi; phylum Ascomycota; class Geoglossomycetes; order Geoglossales; family Geoglossaceae; genus Geoglossum; species Geoglossum cookeanum. The sequence continues at coordinate 20,878 of JAJDFF020000064.1, forward strand.
TATACTAGCATATTTTCTCGAGTACAAGATGAGCAGCTTTACTTTTCCTTCAAGTATTGATCTGGAGCTGGTTGGAGCCTGAGCTCAACTGCAGTGGATTCATACTGTTCAACTGAATAGCTGGAAGGAATACTGTAATTGATTGTGTGATTTTCAGTCTAAGCCTTAGACCGAGTCCTCCTCCCAATGCTATCGCTGTCTTTCATCTCCCTTACCGATGCTGCTGTCTTCTCCATTTTGCTCTCGCTTTTCTTTGGTCTCCCAGGGCCTCGCTTCTTGGGCGCCCTCTCTTCCTTCCGGGCAATCTTGACCGCAAGCTCTTCGTTGTCCTGTTTATCGTCTTCCTTCTCCCCACTCCCGTCGATATCGATACTACCGTTCTTTGTCCCAGCGTCTTTAACTTCTGTTTTGGCCTTCTTCGAATCTCTCCCTTCCGTCCCCTCTGCCGATATGTGTCCCTCTCCCGACGCTATCTCTAAACCTCCATCAGCATCGCCACGACCTCGCTTCTCTCCCGCGTCTGGCTCCTTTTTGCCGCCTTGCTTCTCGTTCCCTTTGTCATCACCACCCCCTTCCTTCTCTAGCCCACTAGGCCGTTCCACGACGCCATCCCCATCTCGAACGGCGTGATTGCCCTCACTAGCGTTCTCGGTCGTCTTGTCAATCTTGGGTTCGATCGCGATCGCGCTGGAGGTTGCAGCCCCAACGGTTCCGGCGGAATCGCCATTACTCCGTTTCCTCGATACTGGGGCAAGGGTCAGTTCAATTGATCCTTATGGAAGGAACATAGCGCAACTTGATCGGCGATCGTGACAATGTCAGGTACTAACCCTCATCGCCCACAGTAATATTTTCGTCGGCCATCGCGAATGACGTCAGATGCTAGTCAGCGCGAGTGGTCAAAAGTGGAAAGAAGGGCTCAACCCAGGGAATCTATGCAAAGGGCTGCCAGATAGTTCTGCGCGCAATTGCTAACTATGAGGTACTTTGAGGTTGATGGAGAGGGTTTTTGGGTGCGGATGAGAGGGGATGGTTTGACGGCAGGATTTGGAAGCCTTATGAACCAACGGACTCGACAGGCTGGGATCCGGGTGCAGAAACAAAGATGGTATGACGGATTAAAAACGCGACTACGTTAGGCCGCAGCCACACACGAGGTATATCTGTACAGATGTATCAAGGAAGCAAGGGTGTGTGTGTGACACCAGACCGGGCTTTTCAGCAGAAACGTGCACGTTGCAGGTAGAGTACGAAGTAAGCTGTGTTGTACATATATACATACATATACTATGGTACATACACACATACATACATATAAGCAGCTACAGGAATAAGCTGCATGCGACATCATGGAAACATCAACCGAAATCGGATAGCAGGGCACGGAGCAGCAAACTATGTGGCTGGCTGTCGGTGAGGCAATTCAGCTGAAAACGGACGCGGCGATGGGGGGGGAATGCGCGAAATCGAGATCCTGATGCAAATGTATGTTCACAAGGCGGGAGCATGACGGCGCCAACCGCTCGCCGTACTGAACGGCATGTACAGAAGGGAGAAGTAACCTCTGGGACGGCATCGATGGCCCATAATAAGCACGGTTGCAAACAAGAAATGTCGGGCGGGTCATTCTTCCATTTATTCAGTGTTGGGCCATTGATCTGGTCACGTGCGCAATACGTTGGTAAATGGCCGGATTTTAATGCCGCCTGACTTCGTAGGTTGCGACTCGCCAACCCAGTGGGTAAGGATGAAGCCTTCAGCGCTTCTTTCGCTCCGTTCTCTCGTCTCGAAGATCCACCCTCGATTGCCGCTCGATCGGCAGGAGTCGCAGCTGCTCCTATCACTGCTGACAACGTCATTCAGATACCATCTGAATTCAGAGTACCCGTCCTTTCGGGCGGACGAGACCCAAAACCAAGTTCCAGACAAACCAGGCAGCCATGGGGCACTTAGCAGAGCACATCAGGATACAACTGCTTGCTCCAAGAGCAGCAAGCTCATGTCATCAGTCACAGCACATCACCACTTTAAGTCCATCCTGACAAGTCCGCTCTTCACTAAACGAAGGCGCAGTTTGTCTCTTGGCCGCCCTGGTGAAGGAACTCGAAAATGCAGTCTGGAGGATGTACGGCGCATCATGGACGATCCTATGGGTATGTTTGAGGAGAATGTTGCGCTGGGAACGGCTACAATCGATATGGCGACATTCTGCCTCATGTCCCGTATGAAAGAGATACTGGGCTCTCCGACGCTATCGGTGAGGGCAGGGATGAGAGATTCAGGTGCGGGAACAACGGTACTCAGGTGGATGTGGTCTAGCGGCTTGAGTGCTTCAAATGACTTCCTGGCGGATGAGAGGTTCGTCAATGCAGTGGTTCCTTTTCTGGTCGTGGAGGGCCACTCGGATGTAGCTTGGTTTTGGATGAAACGGTCAGTAGCAGCAAATAGGAGCCCTAACACTGCTTCGACACCAGGATATTTGCAGCACAGTGCTACTCGAGAGAAGAGACACCTGCTTTTGAAGCTGGTCGAGGCGGAGTTAAATTACGGTGGAGGCATCGACTCGGCGATCGAGACGCTACAGCGAGCCGCCGACCAAGCTGAAGCAATTCTAGCCTTGGGGGTTTCAGGTCAGGGATTACCGAAAACGGAAATAGGAGCCATACGCGCGTTCCTTGCTCCCGCTGGAAAACTGTTGTATCGCCATTGCATGCGACTGCTGTCCTCTGGGGATCTATCTCCAAAAGCCTTGGATACATTCATAACAGTGTTGCCAAAATTTTCGCCCGTCCACGAGCTACATCAGGCGTGGCTCCAGATGCACCATCCAACGGACCCTAGCACAAGACCCGCCGTTAAACTGCTTCGAACCGCATCGCGAGCGAGCAGTGCGCTCCAGGGAGGTGACAGGCTAACGAAGCATAAAAACACATGGATCAAATTTGGTCTCGACGCTGCTCGGTCACTGCTAGAGGAGGAGCAGTGGGAGGACGGTGCATGGGTGTTGGAGGTTCTTCAGACGTCGTTTCCAGAAGAGCTCGGACTTCATACTAAGAGCCCACCACACGCCACAGAGAGGGCTGGCGCAGAGGTGAATGAGCAAACAAGCCTGCGGCTGCTGGAATGGCTAGATGCGAGTTTGAGAATGAATCGGCTGTAGGGCATGGCCGCGGGGCGTGTGGCTTGCATTTTCTCTGGCGTCGCGGCGTAGCATGTTTGTTGTTTGCGTGTACGCAGGTACTCTGTCCACTTGACAGTCACAACTGCACTCTACTACCCATGTAGGTGGCGTCTATATACTTAATGCACGCTCTATCATAGAGCACCATCTGTGCAAGCATGTATGTACCCCCGTGCAGGTGCAAGCAAGCACATTGTACCGTGCTACGCTGCTGTCTGTTGTCTGTTGCCTGCCACCACCACCTTGGCAGCTTGGACCGCTGTGGGCGATTGCGGCGGGTCATTGCGGGTCACGTGATTGAAGCTGGAGAGAGCAGACCCCGTTCCACGGCCCAGCGCCAGTGAATTTTGCGCCCACGCGGCTCTCAGCTTTTCTGCGCTCTTTGTCTAATTTAGCCAACCAATCAGTCCGCGCTACCGGTCGCCCTGCAGCAGTGCAGTAGCGCAGAAGCGCAGTAGTGCTGTTTGAAACAACGATTTTCGGCTCGCGCAGACCACGCTCGTCCTCGCCTTTTCCCTCTGCAAAACCTCCCCCAATAACACGCCGTACTTTGTGCTCTCTCCCACAACTCCCGCCCACAACTGTTCTCTCCTTAGCACCCCCAATCTATCGCACGTCTTTGCTGCGATCGAGCGAGCGACTCTTCCCGCCATCTCCTGCAGAGGCTTCTGGCTTCCGGCTCAGTGATCAACCGCTACGGGGGTCTGAGAGTCCCGGAAACTTTCCGTCCGTCTTTCCACATTCCCCCTTCAAATCAACCATTCTTGCATCTCCACACCTTTGTATCGCACGGCATCTCCCCAGTGCTCCTACATCTCTTCCTAGCTCGCTTTGACACGTTGAATACTCAGCATGTCGGAGACTCAAGCACGACCTTCCGCCCCGCGCGGCAGAGGCTCATCTAGAGGAGGACGCATTTCCAGATCTGGACCACGCAGCGGAACCCGTAACACAACTAACGGCGACTACCATCAAAAGGTGGAGAATGTGCCTACGGCCTCATCTGGAGATGAAGGTGAACTTGGCGAGCTCAAGCGGAAGTACTCGGCCAAATTGAGGATCATTAAAGACATGATCCCAAGTTGGACCGATGAAGACATTGTGTTTGCACTTCACGAAATGAATGGAGACCTAGAAGGTACCATTAGTCGCATTACTGAAGGTATATTGGCAAGCCTTTAGTTCTCCCCTATAGGTCAGCGAGACCAAAGTAATGAAAAGCTAACACTGGTGTACCCCTAAGGCAATGTCTCTCGATGGGGAGAAGTCAAGAAGAAGTCGAAAGACCGCTCCCGCTCCAAGGTCAAAGAACCTTCGTCTGGCGTGGCAGATGCAACAAACACTCCATCCGGACGAGGAGCGCGTGGTGGTCGAGGTGGCATTGACGGTGGTCGTGGAGGTCGCGGCCGTGGATCTGACCGTGGACGCAGAGGCGGCCGAGGTGGATCGTCTGCCCCAACGAATGGCCTCAGGCAGAAGAAGGGTTCAGAAGCTCAAGGCAATAGCTGGGATGGGCCGGTTTCGATCCCAACGGAAGAATCACCCGCTTGGGTAGCGCCGAGTAGCAAGCCACCTGAGTCGGAAAACTCTAGTTTGGATATACCTCGTGTTGCCCCAATTACTACTGCTGATGGCTCTGGACAGAGGGAAGTGTCGTCTGGATCGAATGTGGGCCCCACCGAGGAAAATGCGAAAGGCAACACGACCGCAACTGAATCTTCCAAAAAAACCTGGGCTAGCATGTTTGCGAAACCTGCTATAGCTCCCGTTTCGAAGAAGGCGCCACCTGTACCATCACCGCAGAATATCCCGCCCCAGCCCGCCCTTCCGCCGATAGAAGCGGCCGAACCTCACAATGTGGAGCCTGACATCCCCCCAGTTACGTCGACCCTAGCTGATCCTGAGACCGCACCAGTAGAAAAGACACCTGACATAGAGCCCACACTACCCGTTGTTTTAAACCAGACAACTCTCGATGAAGTACACCCCCCTAAAAACGACCTAACCGAAACGAACCTTGAAAAGGTCCTAGATACATCTGCCCCAGCACCTACGACTACTGTAGCAAGCACTATCGACAGCACAAAGGATTCTCGAAGCGGTGCAGGCAGTATTTCGCCCTTTGTTTCCACTCCAAGCTCACGTCCTGCGACGAGCGGATATGCTACTAGTGCTCATAAGGCTGCCGGACCTGGGACCCGCACGTCTAGCTTCCAGCGGCGCGTTTTAGACCAACGCGAGGCGGTTGTCATGCCTGGAAACCATGCTGTAGATCGTGCCGCGGTCCAGTTTGGAAGTCTAGGGTTGAACGGTGCAGATGATTCGGATGTCGATGAGGATCGCGAAGAAGCAGAAACTCGTGCCCAACCCCCACAACACTCTCCAGTCGCACATCCCGTTGCGTCGCTCCCACCCGCCCCTCAAAATCAGCCTCTTACACCAATGCAACCCAGCGTTGAGGCTGCACAGGCCCCTCCTGGTTTGCCAGCTGCTCCGCATCAGCAAGCGGCTGTCCCTCCTCAACAGCCATCCCCACAACCTCCACATGCGCCTCAGAGCATGACCCACCAGACCTCTCAATATGGTCAGTTCGGTCGGTACGGCCAACAAGCGTTGCCGCAAGACCAATCTTCGACTCAAAAACCGTATGAATCGCTCAACCAGCAGGCACAGCCCCCTCAGCAGCAGGCCCAACCCGCCCAGCCACAGCCAGCCCAAACACATGCGACTCAGCAACAGCAATACGAAAACTATCCCGGCCATAACCAGGTCCAGCATACTCAACAACAGCATCACCAACCCACTCACGCCGGGGCGTTTTCATCCGCTGGGAATGAATATTCTTCATACTATACTTCAGATCATAATCGTGGACCCCAGACCTATTATACCACCCCCTATACCCAAGGCCAACAGGACGCCGGAGCAGCGCAACAGAGGTCTTCTAGCGGTTTTGGGGGAACCCCAGCTGAACCACCATCCCAATTTTCAACCACACAAGCTCAGCAGACTCAACCCCGCTATGGACAAGCCGCAGATGCCCATACTGGCGGCCACACGACACCAAATCCTGCCCTTCCCGGGCAACAGCAACAGAACGTCCCAAACGTTCAACCACAACAACCCCACTTACAACACCCACAGAGCCAGGCAGGTGGGCAGGGCGCTTTCCCTTATGGTCACCCCTACTACCCCTACCAAAACTCTGCGTATGCTGCATATTTAAGCCAGGTAGGTGTTTCGAGCCCTCAAGCTGCCACCAAAGACGATGTCGACGGTGTTGGGCGTTATGGTCCAGCGTACCTGATGTATGATGTACAGTTTAGCGGCTACGGTTCGGGATACGGGGGTCCTTTCGGCGGTAAAGGCGCAATGTACGGCCAACAGCCTCACCAAGGGTATGGCATCTCACCACAAACCTCATTCGAGCATTCTTCCACCCCCGCGAATATTGGGGGCTTTGGGCAGCCATCCGTACATACAAGAGATAGCACGGCTGGCACTGGATTGGCGGATTACAATCGTTCTGGATCTGCACAACCGGCACAAACACAACAGCACTCCGCCACCAGTGGTCCATTCGGAATGGATGTCTTTGGGCGGTCTGGTTTCCAGGCTCAGAACCAACAACTCGGTCAACAGCAGAACAGCCAGCAAGGCGGTGGTGAGGACTCTCTAAAACCCTTTAGTGACTCAAAACCTTCCACAGGCGGGCCGAGTCCCTCACTTAACCAACCAGGACGTCCAGGTTCCGCCACTAATAACACGCTTGGGGGCCCCGGCCAAACTGGACAACCAGGTCAGACCACACTCCCTCCGCAATCACAGAGCCAACCAGGTTTCGGTGGATATCCTAGCCACCATCTGCACGGTAGTCAAGCTGCCCAATATGGCGGACTTACCGGTCTCGGTGGCCACGGCGCTCAAGGCCAGAACCACCAAAATAGCGGCTACGGAAACTACGGCGCTGGGTTTGGCAGTGGATACTATGGAAGTAGTGGCAGAGGAGGTTGGGGTGGGAACTATGGCGGACATTAGGTTATGATCACGTTGCCAATGCTGGGACCTGGCACTATAATACTATTTTCCGCGGAAAGAGTTACGGTTCGAACAAATTTGATAATTTTTCTCAGCTCCGCCTCGTTGAGACCAAACGATGGACGGAATGGCAAGAACAGTGTGGCGCTGTCCAATTCCCCCCCAAAGCATTTGTCTTTCTACTAGCTTGTTTTCCATAATCTTGTTTCTCCTAACGATCGGGTCTCAATGGGGATATCTGCCATCCGCAACTGCTAAAATGACCATTCTGAATGTCTCAACTCGTTGTTTTGTTTCGCTCTATGCATCGAACGAACGGATGAACACCCTCCTGGTTCCCGTTTTAGTCACTAGGGATCGAATCATAAAAGTGTGACTCGTCTTTGTGTTTTTCTCCCCTCAACTCTATCATTTCCCTCGAACTCTCATCTACGCCACATCTTCGGGCTTGGCTAGGCTTTTGCGTTTGTTTCCTTGCCACTTCTGTGGCATCGGAAATAGCCCCCTCCTCTCTCTTGGGAGGTGATTTCGTGGTGCGGTTCTCCCTTAACCTCATTACTGAAAACCGCGAAATGCTTCCTTGAGGAAATCAACCCCCCCCCTCTTTTTTTCGAATGGGAATCCGGTTCTTGTTTTTTTATCTTCCGACCTTCCAATTCCCCCACTCTTGTGATATTAAGGTGGAACGAGGGGCGCTTTTTTTTTTCTTTTTTTTTTTTCTAAAGGGTCCTCCTATTTTCTCATGAGATAAATTTATTGAGGAAAACAAAAAAGGGAGGTTAAACTCTGGATGCATGGTTTCCCCCCCCTACCTGTAAAAAAAAAAATTTCCCTCTTTTTCGGAGGGAAGGGAAAAATGAGGCGAAGAATAAGTTTTAATGGAATAAACTTTACTGGAGAGAGAGAGAGAGAAACGAACAATACGAGAGAAAATAGGAGGAAAAAAAAGAGAGGGGAGAGCGGGTGAGAATTAGGAGACCAACCCAATATATTTTTTTTTGGGTTTTTTTAACCTTAAATTCCCCCCCTCCCCCCTCCCCTTCCCCTTCCCCTTCCCATGACTAAGCTGCGCGATGATGACGACTTTTGATACTATTTTATTTCCCAAAATACCTGTTGCAAGAAAAAAAACCCCCCAAACCCCAACCCGACCCAACCCGACCCAACCAAACCAAACCAAACCCCCCCAAAAAAAATAGAATAAAAATTAAATTAAAATTAAAATTAAAATTAGATAGGTTGGGTTGGGTTGGGTTGGGTTGGGGTTGAATTGAATAGATAAAGGTCAGTTGTGTGCGCGCAGGCGGGCGGGTGGGCGGGCGAAGGGGTGGGTGGTTTTTTTTTTTTTTTTCTCTCAAGTTCCTAGTTCGTTTGGGTTGTGGGTTGCGGGTTGGGGTGGGGGGCTGGAAGAAAAGAAGGAAAGGTCGGGAGGTTGTATTTTTTTTTTTTTTTTTCATTTAAAAAAAAAATAAATTCCATAAAAACTAAATATTTGGTCGTACACAAGAGAATAAAAAAAAAAAAAAAAAGAATCCTAAAATTACGCTTAAAAAAAAACGAGAAATTACAGGACTGAAAAAGGTAAGGTAAAAGGGTTTGGGGTGTGTGTGTGTGTTGTAGTTTGTTGCTGCTGCTGCTGCTGCTGCTGCTGCTGCTTGCGTGAGGAAGAGCGAGAGCGAGAGAGAACAGATGGGGGAGGAAAGAATAAGATGATCTTTAGGTGTTTTGATGGCGGGGCTGCATTCGTGACATGATTCGAGACTAGAGGTAGAAGAAGGATAGAGTGAAGTTTGGTCCTTGAAATCGGGGCAGAGGACGGAAGGAAATTCATCTCGGATTCGCAGGGTATTTTGGGGAGAGAGACAACAGGAACCCGTCAAAAGTCGCTATGCAGGTCGTCAACTGAGAAACAGAAGGGAGAAAAAAAAATTTGTCGGCAAAGAGTCAACAAAAAGGCTGGCACTGCAAGAAGGAAGGATAACATGCAGAAACACGCTCATACAGAATACAGCAAACATCGTTGCCAGCAACCATCACCAGTCATCCCCCCCCCCTCTTTGTGTGAGGGGCGGCGCTGATTGAATCCGTCATCACAACACATTAAATCGCATATCGTCGAAATCGTGTCGTCGTGAGCATTCCTCATATCTCGTACCGGGTCAGTTATGGTCGTGACTTCTATGACAATTTGTAGAACGAATTCTCGAAATCAGTGGCGTCTTGCGTTTGTTTAGTCAAGTGTTAGCACATCATCCCGTACCCTTTTTTCTCCCTTAAAAAAAAGGATTTCGAGCTGGGGCAGCGAATCGGTGTAGTTACCTGAAGAAGTTCTAAAGATCAACTCGAACTCTCCGCGCTCCCTCCTCGGTGCATAGTCATGAGAGAAGATGTATTGGCGAAGTTCTCTCAGCCTTATGACGGTCGGTCGAATCCTTTTCATCCAAGACCTAGATCCAACGTGTCTGGTAACTGTATCTCGACTTAGCACTTGTTTAGCATCGATTTGGTCCCCAATACTTACTGAATGCAGTCCAGATTGGGGTATTTTTTAAGCCAAATTCACCGTTCAATACGGAGGCCTGTAGTCTTACCGCACCAGAGTCGGTGTCACGGAACAAGCGCCTAAATTGCGAACGGTGAGACGCTATGAGGTTGAAAGTTGGGGAGAAAGACTTACAGCGCGTGTAGATATCCGTCGTCCTCGATTTTACTGTAGCTAGTTAGTAGATCCGCATGGCTAAGGATGGTAGGTCTGAAACATACCCGCCATATTTTTCGATTTCGCCATCAAGTTGGAATTCGCTCGGCTCTGCCATGGGATCGGCGGGACCATAGGCTCTCAGAGCAGTGAAGGTGCAGAAGAAGAGTCTGTTCTCAGTTAGTAGAAAACCCCATTCTTGGAATTGGGTTCGGCTGACATCATTCCTGGAGGAGAAGGCGTTAGCAAGCTCTTCGATAGTCGTGTTCTCTAGAATCTTACTCTCGTATATTTTAAACTTAAGGTTCGCCCAGAGGTGAGTTGTGCCTGAACGTAAGAGCTGGAGGCAAGCGCCGGCGCGGGCAATTCTGAGAGCGCTCAATGGATGAACAGACTGGAAAGTTGGCGAGCCAGTGGAGCCTCCTGTGGAGCAGAGTATTTTCGCCTTATTGTCCCGGCTGTTCCAGACTAGCCGCACATTTAAGTCGGAGTCGAACGACCTTCATCCTTTGAGCAAAAGTAACAAATTCCTCGAGACTGGGGGTAAACCTACAAGTCGACGACTTCCATATCATGCCTATTTAGGCCCAGCGTCCTCATTGCCAAGCCAAGGCACTTGGAGCTATACAGAGTTAGAGAAGGGCGATGTGAAAATTATCGATAGCAACAAACCTTTGCCCCGAGCTCTTCAGACGGATTTCTGAGTACCTTCCGTCGAATACTCGGCAGGCCCAATGAGACACAGTGCTGGTGCCAGATGATGTAGAAGAGTGTGTCGATGTAGGAGACAGAGGCACTGCCGGGATCTCAGGGGCCGGTGGCATGGGAGGCGGTGAATATGGTCCTACCCATTCCCTGGTGGGAGGGGCCGTCGCTGGTCGTGCTTGGATTCCACCACTACTCAGACGTCTTGGTCGCATAGGCATACCTTGCGATATGCAAGCTCCTATCGGAGTAGGTAAGTACCGCACGCCAGGAATGGAAGATACTTCAAGTAGCTGAGAGTAAGCCTTGATCTGGGGGTTCACCGAAAACGCTCCTTCCGCATGATGGAGTATAAATAAAGAGTTTGAACGCCAGAGGTCGGAGATTTACCTTGTTGGCCGAGGGAAAGCCCCCTAATCATGACATCCGCGCCTTGTTGAGAATCGTAAATCACCTGGACCTGCGCGCGGAGCATGTTCACATCACACGGTCCAGGAGGTAATCTAGACTACGTTAGCAGAGTGGCAATACAGATGGTCTGATGGAGGGGGGTTGTCGCGGACCCTTCTAACTTGAACGAAAGCTCCAACAAGAAAGTTCGGTACAACTCGAGACGCCCGATTAAAGATGCAGATCCTTCCTCCCGAAACATGAAGCGCATCTCTCTCCATACTCGTCTGTACGACGCGCCATTGAGATTCAGAGTGATGCCCAGTCTTTTAAACTTCTCCCAGATGTCTATCAGAGAAAACGATAGACTGTGAAGAGCCAAACCCAGATCGCCTTCGATCACATACAACATTCGGGAAAACCGGCCCGAACTAATGGCCTGAGCCAGCTTTCCACACACAGATGCGATCGCAAAGAGCTCGCTGATGGCACCCGTGATCTCCGCAGCACATTCAATCACCTGCTCCACGAAACAATCCAAACCGGCCGCCACTTCCCTTGCATTTCGTGCTTCCTCTAAACATTCGTCCACGAGCCGAGCTGCTGCCATTATCGGAACCCGATCATCAAGCCGCAAAACGCACCGACTCCAGATGAAGCGTAGATGGCGGCGAGAAAACAGTCATAGATACCTCGTCAACGGCTAGGGCTTAAAGGAAAAGAAATGGTAGTCCGAGCAAGCCTATTCAAAGGTTTTGAGGCTCACTTCAGTAGAGGGGGGGGGGATTGACGTGGTCGTTCCGCGCAGGTGATGTATAGGGCCAATTATCGTCTCTGTCGAAAAATGTTGCAGCATGCAGCTAAAAACTCGTGCCTCCGAAATAGTGCCCAAACCGTCCTAAGCTGCAACGGCCATCAAATCGGAGCCATGGGTCCGGAGGGCGTCCAGGCATGTTAATAACTGACGCCAACGACGATTTGTCCAGACGCCACTCCAGATGCACGCAACCGGCGTATATTGCATTCAGCTTCTGCTGCTCGTGCTGCCTATGCTGCCTATGCTGTCTATGCTGCTGGTGCTTGTACTGCCTGTACGGCCCTGTGCTGCTTGTGCTGCTCGGTGCGGCCATGTTCGCACCAGCGTGGAGAAAAAGCCGCGAGCGTCTTATCCAAGGCTATCGGCACGCACTGGGGGCGCGAGAAGGAGCCGTAGCCGGCCGTAATCCTTCGAGCGGCCGTTGTATGGAGGACAACCGCGGGCTCTCCAGATCCTGGGCGATCGTGGGTTTTCCGACCAGGGTTGCCTGTACTTGCCAGCAGCGCATAAAAGTCAGCACGTCGGCTGAGCGTCCTCCAGTGGTGCAGAGACTTGTCCAGAATATTCCAGCGCCGTGGGACTGCGCGGGACTGCGGGCGGGATTATTGTGTGGGATTTGTGTGGGATTGTGTGCGACTGTGTTGGCGGCAGCCGCGACGGGAATGAATGGCTGTGGCACTGTGGTGGGCACGGTGGTGGTACAGAGCACTGCAAAGTCTGTAAGTACAATTAATTGGGTTACATACATACACACATACATACACACACTCCATACACACATCCCATCCCATCCCATACACACAAACATACAGTGTGTGCCACTGCGTGGTATGGAGTATTCTACTGTCCTACAGACTCCGTCGTACACAGCATGTCGTGCTCCGTTCCGGCCTGGTGTCCATCCCTTGATCTCTCTTGTGGGGCCCGTTGGGGTCGGCGAGGGCAACCGGTCGCCCTTGGTTTCACTGGCAAATCTGGGCGTCGGCTCGGACGCGTATCTGCAGCTGGATTGATCCGTTGGGGAGGAGGGAGCTCCATCGATCCCAGAACACAGGTTTTTATACCGGCTTGATACAGAGTGAGGCGGAATTGGGGTTTTCTGATTCGTGCGCGCCGTGGTGTTTACTCTGCCCACGCGCCTTATGCCATTCAACCCCCCAAACTTTTCCCGCGACCCAACCGTTCGTCTAGTTGAGGCTAATGTCTCGCCCGCCCCAGGCTGGCTGGCTGAAACCCGACGTTGGGCAAGGTTACTCTACGCCCCCCTGAATTTTTCATACACGTTGGTCCAGGGTTGCACTTGGGGCAAGGCGTGTGAGGGAAAAGCCACATTCCATTTAAACCTGCCCTGTTCACAAGCAAGCCAAAGTCCTCAACCTGGAAAAGAAAAGAAAAAAAACCATAGGAGAGTAAAAACAAGGACCCGTATAAAAGCTGAGAGCAAAATCAACCGGAATGGCGACGTTACGCACCAGTGCACTGGCGCAGCTAGAGTACAGTTGGAACCACACGCCCAAGTGCCCGTCCTCCTGCGACGAGATAGGAGTCTATCACGAAAGCAACAGGAAAAGCAAAAGTCACAAGATAAGTCATGGTCGCCTTCGTCCTTTCGAGGCTGTAGACGAATAACCATTGATCGTGACCATTCCCATCAGATATCATAGCGTAGCTCATACTAGCGGACTTTGAAAATGTAGAGAAGAGCAGAGAGAGAGCTGAAGATCTAAAATAACCGCTGCAGACAGGCCACCTCCACATGGCCAGAAAAGCTACATCGACCAGCTCGAATGACATTATCGAAGTTGTGCTCCCGGCAATTGGGGTGAAGTGAAGATCTACTAGGCAGACTCCTCTTCCTCATCATTGGCCTGTTCCTTACTCAGTAAGTGATTGAGCCCAAATCATCTCGGGCGCGGCAACTCACATTGTATTTTTCCTTCGCCTCCTCATAGCGCTTCTTATCGGCCGCAGCTTTGGCTTCATATGGAGCACGCTGTTTCTCATTCAACGCCTTCCATCGTTCCCCCAGAACTTTACCAACTTGACCTAAACGACAATATATGTTAGCAAGGGTACGCGCAAAGCGTGTAGAGGTAGCCATATCCGTACCAAAAGTTATGCCGGGATTCTCATCCCTAACATTCTCACGTTGTTCGTTGGCGAAAAACATATAGGCCGAGAGGCCACGCTTGGGCGCGTTAGGGTCTTGCCAAATAATGTTAGCAAATTCTAGACTCAGTTTGATTTCAACAAGAAATGACGTCGCGCTCACCCCTCTTCTTCTTGCCGCCCGTTTTCTTAGCAACCTTCGGGTTCCTGCGGGCAGATTTAGGCATTGCAGTGTTTATCGAAGGTGAAATCTTGCAATAAGAGGATCAGCGTCAGTAGAGCTCAGGCGGTATATAGAGCGAAGCGGTGAGGAAGTGGGTGGGGCAGAAGAGGGTGGTGAACGTTGTGTTATCAGACTCTCGGTCGCGATGTTGTGGACGGATGATCAACACCCTGTCGAGAGAGCATAACAAACAAAGCGCGACAATTGACGGACACGGGACAATTGAGATTTTCGCAGCTGGCAATTAAACCGCAATCGCTCACCTAATTGATGTAGAATGCGCAGGCCGGGTATTTAGTAGCAGTGGAGGCTAGACGCGTTGGTTGGCCGTGTTAGTTGGATGAGCAAAACAAACGAATGGATTAAAGCATCGTGAATGAAGTTGGAGAAGACGCGACAGAATCAGGTGCGAATACAAGCGTCACGGCCAGCATGGGGGATCAGAGGCGCGTTGGAAGCGACCGAGTAAAATTAGAAGCCTGGCCGGGCCAGTCTGGGACAAGCGACGTACCTGACACTTTCACTGTGCTCGCAGTACCTTTTGGTGCAGTCTGGGAGTGGGAGCTTTGTATGAAGGCGAAGTGAGAGAGAGAGCAGAGCGCAGGCGGATTTTCAGTGAGAGGGAGCAGGGCGGTATTTCCTATGAGCGCGGCCAAGCTGGCTGCCACACCAAATCACTCTTGCCGATGCAACCAGAGGCCTCTAGGCCCGACAAACCAGCCAATCAGCGCGCGCACCCGCAGGGATCGGGCGTCAGAAATGCCTACAAGAGATTACATACGCATTCACGCATTCGCATTCACGCACTTCTCGCATTCCCTCCGTCAGTCGTCAGTCGTCAGTGGTGAGGGGCATGACGGCCGGGCGGGCTGATTTGGCTGTCTGTCTGTCTGTCTGTCTGTTGTGCCTGTTGGGGCCTGTTGAGCCCGTTAAACCCGTTGGAGTGCTCATCCTCCTCCTGCTCTCCTGCTCTCCTGCTCTCCTCCTGCTCTTTCCTTCTTCTCCTTCTCTCCCTGCCCCCCCCTTCCCCCAAACCCATGGCGAAAAGCTACAATCAAACCTGCGCAGAAAGCAGCAACGGCAGGAACAGTGCATCCTCGGCGGCTTGGTCTTCCTCTTGCATACCATGTACACTCACACACTCACACACTCCCACACACTCCCACACACTCCCACACACACACACACACACAACCACCACACAGACACACACACCGCACGCACACACGCATACATACAACCCACCCACTCAACCTACTTCCCACGCGTGCTCTGCTGCGTAAAAATTGCTCATCGTGCGCATGGAATAAGGCTGCACGGAAAACCTGACAACCGGCGGCTTGCTTGCTGTGCTTTGACCAGAGTACCTAGCCTCGAAGTGGGGCCATCGCGCGCACGTGTTTGCAGCTCCCCCAGCCGGATTGCAGCTGCGGGCTGCCTCAGCCGATAGGTGCGTGGGAGGCAGTGGGCACAATGCCCGTTTCCCACTTTGCAATATGTAGCCCTGTTGACGACGTTCATTATGGCCTTGCATATGGACCCGTCTCATGATAAGCTGCAAGGCTGAGAGATGCAACGCACTCGCTATTCTAGCTCATAATATTTCATCTTCATCGTCTACGACTAACTGGCGGAGCCTGGCATCACGAGCCCAATCAACGCCACTACCCACTATCACTGCACTGACGACGTTCTTCATAGTCCTCCATCTAGATCTCCTGAACTGTAGTTCTTTCTCTAGAACTTCCAGCTGCGACAGCGATTTTTGATCCCGAATGTACTCCTTGTCCTGTGATTTCGCTTCCTCTGCGAGATCAAGCAAGGTTTTTGTTAGCCCAACATTCTTCCTTGAGGTAAGAATATTCTCCGTCTCCAAGTTCGTAAGCGCAGCCGAGGAATCAGAGAGGCTTGAAGAGAGGTTGGTGTGGGCTATGGAGAGCAAGTCGCGGCGGTGAATCCGGGGTAGTAATTCCCTAGAACCAATAAGTAAGAAAGTGAATACTACAACTAGTAGCTCTCCCATACCTTTCCCGTGCTTGTATGTTTTCGCCGGCGTGGACGGATCGAAGAGAAGGATCGGTAGTAATGACGCCCTCTGTAATCCTCTTTCTTAGCAGATATTGAGCCCTAGCCTCCACAACCCCCCGTTCAGCGGTCTTTATCTGATCATCAAGGCTGCCTTCAACAGAGTCGTCTCGAAATGCTACGCGAGTTAGCTGGTTGACTCTCACTTGGTTAAAATTGACAGACAGGTACCTTCAGCTGCCTGGTTCTGTGCTTCTAGTAGTCTGGTCTCAATCTTTAGTTGTTCCAGACGATCGTAGAATTCTAAAATCTGGTCTTCTCGACCAGAGAACGCGGACGCAGTGGCAAGATCGGACGCTAATAACTTTGGAAATCCTGTTTCGTACGCCTGCAGGGTACGCAGCAACCGAAGAGAGGATTCCACAAGTGTTTCTAGCGTGGACATAATCGTGTTAAAGGAGCTGATCTTGTAGTAAACAACGCGCGACCCTTGACTACCCGAAGAAACCCTCTCCGAGGTGTGGCTGTGGTGGCGCAAGCATGAGAGTGACGACTTTCGCTTCTTCGTAGCCTTCACTCTCTCTCTCTCTCTCAACACTATCTCGAGGGAGCTCCCGTGAACAACGGCGACACACAGTAGCTAAGCCGCAAGTTTAGCTGCAGAGCGAGGTGGAGGGGATGTCGCTACAGGTATTCATTGCACATACGGGAGAGCGATTTCGTGTAGACCCTGTGTTGTTTAATTCGTCAGTTCCGCCCTGGAATATTGCACGCATTAGTGTGGATATGCTAACCGCTGAGTAGGCTCGACGCTTTCCGGTCATGGATCTCGCGGAGCACTTCTATCGCTCCCCAAAACCAGATTCTTATGACAGCCCGGGGTAAACAGGTCAAGCTTCAGACACTTCTAACCGATGTACGCTAGCCCACGAGAAGCTCCGAGAAATTTCACGCCCATACTGATTGATGAAATAGAACGAGATTTTTATCTACGATCGCATATTCATATCACCTCCCTCCTCCGTACCTATAAAACCTTCATCGCGGCAAACTCCAGCGCCTTCAGCCTTCTCACCCAAGGCGCCTCCCGACATACTAACATCCCAAACCGACCTCCAGGCCTGGCAAAACCTATTCCTATCTCGGAAGTCATGGGCACTAGATTTACTCAGCAAATGTGCGTCGATGTCGGAGTCTGTGCAACAACAGTATGAAGAGGTTACCAACATCGAGCGGGCTGTAGGAGTTGCCATAGCAAATCTCGAGACACACGTACGGAATCTACAACAAAGATATGCGGAGGCCAGGGCTTGGGCTGGCGATGTGCTGAAGGAGCACCAGGCCGTTATTGCTGGACGGGACGTCGCTCTAACCAGGCTAGCTAGCATACCAGTCAAGGAGAGTCTTTTACAATTCATAGTTGGCCGAAATTCCGACGCAATACCGAGCCTCCCGCAACGCAGGAATGCTGGCAAGGGCCCTACTTTGGCCGATTTGGTGGATGCCGATGATGTAAAGAGGGCAGGAGCAGCTAGTCGGGATATCACCCAAATTTTTGCTAATAGAGTCACAGAGCTAGGGGATGTTATTGAAAAAAAGGTAATTTCAAGTAGTCAGGAACTAGTTGAAAGAGTGAAACGGGATGCGGTTGGATCAGCAGTAGATAATATCGAAGAGTCAAGGCGGCTACTAGAGGATATCGAGGTTGTCACAAAGAAGGTCAGTTCTGACTACGAGCACGTACTTGGCCTGGCAAATTCCCCCAAGTCTGTCTCTCAAGCATCGAAAATGGCACTACTGCATACCAGAACCTATCTACCATCTCTGAGCGAATCCAGCATCGAAATGGGGCAGATTCTTCGACACGCAGTAGAACGGAGAAATGCGGCTGCTATGTTTGCTGAGCAACACCTACAAGCTGTCTCCACCGTTGAATCGATGCTCGCCAGCATCAATCCCCAATTGTCATCATTAGATATCGGTGCGGAGGGTGTAAATGCGTTTGATCTTCTTAGCTTGGTTTCACGATTGCCGGTGGCGTATGGTTCCCTACTCGTAGAGTCTGTACGACGCCGGGAATGGGGTGAGAAAATAAAGGCAGATTCATCCACATTGGCTGAGGAGTTGGCAATACTCAAGGATGAGGAGGAACGCCGACGCAAAAAATGGCAGAGAAACATCGGTAGTCTCGTCTCGTTAGACACAATGGATGATAAAGCGTTGCGCGTGGAAGTCAACCTGCAGGGCGAAGGACAACCATGGCCTCACATTACCCGATCAGATGTTGACGATTTCGTCAAGTCCATTCGGGGCCTCGAGGGAATGGATAGTGTCGTGAAGGAGATGGCGCTTCTGATCAAAGACCTTGACCGGCCAACACGTCACCAATCAAGGAGAGCGAAGGCATTCAAGATGGGAAGTGTACATGAGGCTACACTTGGCAGAAGCTCTCTCCTGCTAAGGGGAGATGATGACCTAGTTCGCAGCCTCAAAGTCGAGAAATCGAAACTTGAAGATAAATTGAAGGGGTCAGAGAGCCGCGTTCGGAAGCTCGAAGACCTCTTACACAGGCAAAGCCATATCAACAGGAACTCGAACGGGAATGTCTTCCAGGTCAGCAACTCGCATGGACAGCAGCCATCGCCTCTTACTCAAAATACTTCATTACCTTCACCCAGGCCTGAAGATGCCCTATCAAGACGCTCTTCCATTTCATCACGTCGATTTTCTGTTAACCAGAGTCCTGAAGAGAAAGCCCTAGCACAGAGGATAATAGCCCTCGAAATGGAGCTTACAAGTGAACGAGAGCATGCAGCTGGACTACAGAAAGAAGCTTCTGCAAGGAAAGAAGCAGAAAAGGATATTCGAGTGCGTATTGAAGAAGCTAACTCTACGAAGAAGGACCTCATGGCGAACCTTGAAGCGCAGCAGCAGGAGTTCGTTGACGAACGGAAGCTACTCGAGGGGGAGATTGCAAAACATAAAGTCAGAGTCGAGGAGGCCGAGGATGAGCTGGACCGAGTCCTTGGTAGCAGGGAGAATGAGAAGGCTGGGACCGGTCAAAGAATACATGCACTAGAAGCTGAGCTTGAGAAGACCAAAAAGGAAGCAACAGATGAAATACGGGGGCTTCAGCAGCAAGTCAATCACTACCGAGAAATGGTCGATAACCTAAACATAACAGTGGGTCAGGAAAATTCCGACAAGAAAGCGCTTCAAGACAGGATCGAGCGGCTGGAACTGCACTCGCAACAACACCAGGATGCACAATCAGAGCACGTCAAAGCCCTCCGGGCTGCTTATCTCCAACTATCACCGGTTGAGGTCGCCTCTCAGGATCTCACAACTCTAGTCGAAGGAATAGAAACCCTTGCCGAGAAGTCAGCCAACCATTGCAGGGATCTCGAGAACCAGCTTGCAATCTCTCGCGCAGATACCAACGCTCTACAAACCAAGGTGGTTGGATTGGAGAGGATTCTTCTGGCTGCAAATGACAAGTTAGGTTCTGAGGAGATGGAGTCATTTACATTGCGCGAGGCACTATCTGAGGAGAAAGTGAAAACGTCAACGCTAAGATCTGAACTTGAGGATGAGCGATTGCAGCTATCGAAACTTCGCGCCAAATTAGCTGACGGGGAAACCGGCTCCTCCGCTCTAAAGGAAAAACTTGTAGAAACGGAGGGGAAAGCTACTCACCTTTTCGAAGAGCTCCGCATCTCTAAGGCAAGATCTAAGGCGCTCGAGGAAGAGCTTGAATCTGCCCTCCGCAGAGTCTCTAACGTGCAAGCTGCGTCTGAGGACGCTGCATCTCGCCTTGAAAGCCGTACTGCTCGGGCAAAGGATCTCACACAAAGGTTATACGCCCAGAATGACCGCCTTAGTCGCCTCCTAGAATCGCTCGGATTTACAATCACTTGGCGCGATGATTCTATGATAATTCAAAGGATTCCAAGAACCGGAAGTGCTAGTATTACTGATTCTGACCCTACCTCTGGCCTAGGCCGGAGTATTTCCGGCGCCATGCCTTTGAGGAGGCCCCTTGAGGATTCTGGAGACCTAGAACTGCTCTATTGGATGCACACAGACGACTCGGATGCAGAGTCTGAGAAGTTTGAGGCTTTCATTAGCAAAATTGGCAAATTCGACCTTGACGCCCTCAGTGAGGCGATAACGAAGAGAGTCAAAGAGACGGAGCACATGGCTCGTAAATGGCAAAAAGAAGCTCGCGCATATCGCGACAAGTCTCACCGTGCCCAACTCGAAGCCCACGAGAAGATCGCTTTTAGGTCTTTCAAAGAGGGCGACCTCGCTCTATTCTTGCCTACACGAAACCAGGCAACTAGACCGTGGGCGGCGTTCAACGTAGGAGCTCCCCATTACTTCCTAAGAGAACAAGATTCTCACAAGCTGCGAACACGAGATTGGTTACTCGCGAGGATATCAAAGGTTCAGGAGAGAGTTGTGGATTTATCAAAGTGTATGAGCGGTATACATCCTGCTGCTGGTGATCGACGATCAATAGGTGGATCAAGTGACGGAGGGGCGTCATTTGAAGATGAAAATCCTTTTGAACTTTCGGATGGGTTAAGGTGGTACCTTCTCGACGCTGCAGAGGAGAAACCAGGTGCCCCAACAACCCCAGGCCTCGGGAAGAGTACAGTTGCAAGTGCCCATGTAGACGCTAAGGGTAGTATTAGGGTCAAGAAGACGGCGAACCAAGCTAGCAAGACCCTGAGTAAGAGCCTTGATAGTAGGCGGGGGAGCACGAGTTCAAAAAAGGATTCTACCCCCGCGGCTACGAATACATTGGCTGGCGCAACTCTACCAGATTCAACGAGAGCAACAGCCTCAGTAGGTCAACCCCCAGGCAGCCCCGCCGACTCTACCGCCCCAAAGACCCTGGAAGAAGCCATTGTGAATCAAGAGGTTCGAGAAGACAGAACACCTCCTCGCGGCCATTTTACATCAACGCTGACGGGCGTGTAGCAAGGAAATACCAGCAGCCGGCCAGCAGCGGCACCTCAGGTAGGTCGGGTAGAGCAAAAGTCGTTGAATCTGTGGGACTCGTTATTTTCTCTTGATTTAAGTTACGAGAGTGGTCGGGGGGGTAAACAGAGGAGGTGAGAACAGGGGAGGTTTTGTATTGCATTGCCGCGTTTCTATCTACCTTTTTCTTCTTTCCCTTCTGGCGTTGGAGGAAGCTGCAATGTCTGCTGTCGAGTGAGCGTAGGAGTACGGCAAAGAGGACCCGTCATTTTCACCCTTTTCCGCATTCAATAAATCTTTGCACCCAATTCTTCTTTCCTTTTCTCCACTAGGTTGTAAGGATTCCCCCCGTTGGATTTTTTTTTTTCTTTCCTCCCTTCCTCCTCCTCCCTACCGGTTACCTCTAAGAAAAAGGGTTACTTCCCCCTCCCCCTCCCCCACCCCATTTCTAGATAGATAAACGGCTATATTACCCACTTGGTTTTAAATTTTTTTTTTTTTTTTCCTTCCTTTGAACAGGAGAGAAAAAAACATATTTAAAATAAAAAAAGAATTAGAATCATTCAATCGGGCTGGGCGAGATTGAAATCAAAATTTAATCAAAATGATATTTAAAAAAAAAATTTAATGTGAAAAATAATAATAAGCAAAAGCAACCACTTCTTTTTTTTTACCCGTCCCCCCTCCCCCCTCCACCCAAAAAAATAGATAAAAATAACAAAAAATGGAATGCGGCTTCCCTGTGACTATATTGGTCGTATATATTTTAGGTTTGTTTTGTTTTGATTTTGTTTAGAAAGCTAAAGCTAATAAAATGGAGAGGATTGTGTTTAGAGGTTGAGGAGGGGGGGTTTGTTTTTTTTGGGTACCTGTTTTGGAACGGTACGGCATCTTGAGATAAAAAGGGTTTTTTTTTTTGTATATTTTTGAATCTATAAATTAAAATGCTGGAATTGTGGGGTAAGAGCCTTCTTTTCAATCATGCTTGTCTCGATCTCCTCCACTGCAAGCCTCTTCCCCTCCCTTCCTCTATTGACGTCCCAATCCCTGAATCCGTCGGTCTAGCCCCAAATCCTGCAGATTCGTCAACACTAAACGTCTGAGCCTCGCCGTACTCTTCCTCTTCCTCTTCCTCCTCATCATCTGCCTCTCCAGCGATGACGGGTTCACCCTCAAAAACCGGGTCTTCTGATGATTCGTCATCGCCGCCGGTGCTGAGGTCGAGGCCCGGGGTTGTGCGAGGGGTTGGGTATTGGAGGGGGGGTTGGCGGCTGAATGTTGGGAAGGTGCGGGGAGTGGGGGATAAGGGGGATTCGGTTTCATCTTCGGGTCTGGTAGAAGGGAGTGGTTTGGTGGGGGTTCTTTGCAGGGTTAGATGCCGGGAGAGGGTATGCCAGGCGAGGGCGGCAAAGAAGAGTTCGATAAGCCAGAAGAGGGTCGTTCCGGTTAGGAAGGAGACTATGCGGTGATTGTACATTATCCACCTGTGTTCCGACAGACCGTGAGTTGCGGGTGCGTTTCCACGGAGTTAGGGGGAAGCATACCTCAGCCCCGCAAACCGTGCGACAAACTTCACCCTCGCACTATAGACCTGCATCTTCCCGTCCGCCTGCACCTCCAACCTCAAGCTCTTCGGAACATTCCGCCATCCCCTCGCGAACTCCACTCCTTCCATCATACGGACATCGAGCATCTCTGCCTCCTTCTTAAACCCTAATAGAAGCAGCGGCGCCTCTGCAATCGTGCCGACTGTGTTTAGTAGAGGAGACGTATATGTTAGGATGGCTGGCCGTCGGGAATGGGCTAGGATGTCTGTCTCTGGAGGCGTGGTAAGGCGCGTTGCCGAGTCAGGGGACATGAGGGAGAGATCGAGCATGAAGTTGCCGGCTGCTAGGTTGGGCGGTGAGCGTGGGAGGTGCAAGTGGATATAGACGTCGTAGGCCTGCTGGCTAACGAGGCCCTGGCCAAGAGAGGCATAACCATACGGATTGCCACTTCTACCGACGGCAAATCCCTACAGATTAGCCATGCTGCTGCTCACTGGCGCCCAGGGCGCTACGCAAACCAACGGGCACATACCCAAACTGCAAATGCACCACCCTCTCCACGCCAATCTGCGGTATGTAGTTGTAGTAAAACACTACATAGGCCACAACGGCCGACACAAGCAGCAGTGCCCCTGTTAGAAAGAAAAGTAGCGTCTTGATGTAGGCACGCTGTGCTGGTTTCGAGACTGCGACGCGAAAGGGAGCAAGCGCGAAGTCCTGGTATTGTTCGTAGTCAGTTTGATTGCTTTTTCTCAACTCGGGAAGCACGGCAGCTGGCAGGGTCTGAGGTAGGTACCATCATTGCGCTCTCAGCGATGCAGTGATATCAGTTGTCTGTGGGCTTCGGTTGAGATGAAGCCCGCTGGTGATGGCGGTGGTGGTCGCATTGCGGTGGGACAGCGTTTTGTTGGCCGGGGGAGGAATGACGTTGGCGAGACTGGAATTCTGGCTCAAATGAACCTTCACGTGCTAGATGAAGACGGACGACCGCCAGTGTGAACGTCTCTACTCTCCACTTGACTGGAGAAGCGTTCGCGTCCCTAAACGGGCAATATGATCACAGTTCACAGTGCAGTGTGTCGAAAGCCTTTTTCGACCAGATGTACGGCGTAAATTTTAATTAAAACAAACTGGATTGCAACAGGTAATTCGTCATCTTAACAGCTAAGGAAAAAGACGTCTCAGGCTAAAACAGAGATATTGTAGAATTTCCCAACACGAAGACGCATCCCGCCATGCCCAGCGATAAAAGTCCAGCATAAAAGCGCTCGTTTCAAAAGATGCCGAGGAATGGTACACCAGGTTGTTCCTCCACCACTTTTCTTGCCATCCATATACACCTATTTGCTCGCTCTTGTCGGCCCTAGCAATTCTGCAAGTAATTGCTGGGGACCAAGCCGGGCCTCGTCCGTTTACCTACCACCTCCGCTTCCCACCAGCCGTCATCCTGCAGCCTCAGCACCGCGAGGGTGTCTCCTTTAGCAAAACTCAATTCTTCTGGTATTGCTGCCTGGTACATGTACATGGCGCGAGCTGGGTTATAGTGTTAGCATTCATCTTCCCTTTTACTCACGGTCGAGCACTTACCATAGTGCAGAATTGGCCTCCCGTCTCTGGTGTATTGGCGAGGTTCTGCGAGACTCTTACTTCTCACTCTCCCATCCTGGTGCTGTGGCGCACCATAGCTTTCTCGCAACTGTACCTGCCCACCGCCATAATAGCTGACTGGCCTTGCGTTCCCTGGTGTGTTCCTTCCTCGCTGGGAACCACTATGACCTTCCTCAGGGCCGGGAGCTAGCTGGAGCTGCATTTCATGCATGCCGCTGCTGCTTGGTCGTTGTTGTTCTTGGCGAAAAGACGGTTGTGGGGATACGGATCTGTTGATGTCACCAGGAGATGATTGTCGGCCGTAGTACCCTTGGTCTGACCCGCGCTTTGTAGTAGCTACTGACACCGGGCGTGAGTGAGAGCCATTTCCATATGGGTTTGGGGATGCCGAGCGGTTGTTTTGACGCTGATTGCCAAAAACAGATGGACGTGGGGAAACGCTCCTTGGTGGGAGCGGTGATGCAGCGCGCACGATCTCCTGGCTCCCATTACCGTTACCGCGGGTTCCCGGGCGCGACTGAGGATGGCTATCGTATTGGCGTGAGCTGGGCGAATCTTGAATGGCTGGTGGTCCTGTTAACATATGCTGGGTCTGATCAACATATTTCTTGCGGGTCTGTTGCATTTGGGCAGAGGTGAATGCCGGTTGCGGCAGATCGAGTCTCTTGATTGGCTGCTCGTACGATGGAGGTGGGGTCCCCCGTTGAGCAGCAGAGAGAGCGCCATTGGCCATTGGCGTAGGTACGCCAACACCTGGAGTACCGGGGGGAGCAGGCGTTGCAAGCCCATGATACCGGTCAGCAGACATCCTGACGGAGGACTGCTTGGTGACGCCTTTTAGCTCTGCCAGGGCTTGAGCGATGGGATCTAGCTCGTCCTGGTTGCCGTCTGGTGTACTCTGCACGCCCTTCTTCTTGTCTGGGGTAGCGACGTCGAAGACATTATTCCCGATATTTAACTGGAAGCTAGCCCTGGGGTCAGCGGGCTCCGGACTACCACTATGCCGGTCCCCTCCCAGCACCATAGCCTGAGACTCTCTGCCTTGCCCGTACATCGGGGACCGCTTAGTTGGATTTCCAGTCGTAGTTGGTGCATTCCTCGTTGAAGCTGGGGACCATGTGTTCCGATTCCCTGGAGGTGGCATTATTGCTGGCTGCTGCTGCTGTTCCCGGACGCGGCTATCCCTCTCTGACCTACTCTTTCTCCTGAACGGACTATGGTTCTGGAAGAACCCACTCTTTTTCTTTTGGACCTGCTTTTCCTCCTCTCTTGTAGAAGCTACCATGGCTCCATTGCCGTACTTCACCGGCGATTGTTTACCACTAGGGACTTCCTGACTTGATATAGAAGTTGGATTTGAGTATTCGCTCTGTGAGTCGCGACTAGAAGGTCGGGCAGGACTGGTGACC
Organism: Geoglossum cookeanum; assembly: GCA_021527025.2. Classification (NCBI taxonomy): domain Eukaryota; kingdom Fungi; phylum Ascomycota; class Geoglossomycetes; order Geoglossales; family Geoglossaceae; genus Geoglossum; species Geoglossum cookeanum. The sequence goes on from JAJDFF020000064.1 coordinate 46,614, forward strand.
GAGCTTCGCTCAGATGGCGGGCCAGTGCGACAGTACATGGTCATCCCATCGGGAGGGTACTCATTGTGCGGTACAGGTTGAAATTGGCCATGTTTTTGCGCTTGATTGTAGTCCAGTTGGGCGGGTTGCTTGCGCTGGTAATCGAGCTGTGCTGGTTTACTCGGCTGTTGGTATTCCGGTAACGTTGGCTTGCTGGCCTTTTGGAATTCAGGCTGTGCGGACTGTTTGACTTGTTGAAAGTCAGGCTGCATATTCCTACTAACCTGTTGGATAACCCTCTGCGGCGTTACAGTTGTCTCTCTACTTGGTGGGGTGTGGGGCTGGAGCTCTTTGTGAGACATTTGCATCGCAAGTGCGGAATGGGGATCATGATGAGACTCGTAGGTTGAGGGTTGAGGTGAGGAACTTCTGAATGCGGGGTTGATTGTGCGTTGGAACTGCGCCACGGAATAGTTCTCGTCTTCTGATGTTTCCGACTGCGAATCGTTCAGATCACCACGGCAAAAGTTTACATACTTCGGCGGATCTGGGATTTCCTGGCCTGTGCCTTTCTCTCGGATGAAAGTGCTGATATCCTTTTCAACCTCACAGTTTTCTAATGCTAGACGTATCTTCTCACAAGACTAACTCTTGAATCAGTGCCAGTTGGTGCTGGGTGACTCGGGGGGGTACTTACAGCATCATCGCTGACACACACAGTAGACGCGATATTTGCAAAGCTCCAGAGACTACTCTTCATAAAGTCGAGCCGCTCCTCCTCGAGATCTTGGAATTTCTGCTCGGCGTATTAGCGTTATATCAATGTTTGACTGGTGCTATATCTTACATCGCACGCAGCTTTCCAGTCCCTGTTCCACCGGCCGGTTGTTTCTTCCAGTGCCTTAACAGCATTCTCATACTCTGTATTGGAAGCTGCGACTTGAATTTGCGTCTTCTCTAGCTTCGCTTTATTTTTGCGTTCCTCTTGACCCATTACCATATGGCCTTGTGCTAGATAGCCTTTGATCCTTAGGCAATCTTGCTCAAACCGGTCTCTGGTCTGCCATATTATTAACCAGGGTTCTTCTAGGCTGCACTGTAACTCGTTGCGACTCGACAGACCTTATTAACGACCTGTGTTTGCTGGATCTTGAGCTTCAGCAATTTTTCTATCCCGTTCTGCACTATTTTCCTCCGCTCTTTCATTCCACCACTAAAGGCTGCTAGTGGCTCCTCTAGCTCGCTCTTCATTTGTCCTGCAATGTTTTGGTGGGCCTTTCCCATGGATTCGACTTCCCCCCGCATCACATCAAGTGAGGCTCGAAGAGTGCCGCTCTCCTGGGATCCAAGTGGCTTGCGACTGAGTGAGAGAAGTTTCCGGGAATATTCATCTTCCATCGCTGCGCGGGCTGTTTTGTTGTGGTCAGCGTTCATCACTTGCGGCGTGCAATGCCTCCAATGGCAAGTTCCAAACATACCGGTATAGAACACCTTGAGCTCATCGCAGGTGAGTTTGGCATTGTGCATGCGCTCGAGAAGAGGGTGGACACCTGCATCCTCTTTGCCCCAAAAATTGTTGGCGACTAAAAGGTCAGTTGGGTTAAGTAATGGATGGTTAGGAGATTGGATGCTGGCACCCACAAGACAAGGAGACGGAGGGCCCATCAGAGACCAGTCCTGGCATTGTCGCAGCAACGGAAAGGAGTTCTCCTGGTGATCCGCTCTTTGAATTCGTCGCGCGCCTATCTAAACTCGACCTGAGTGTTGTTCCGAGTTATCTAGCAGGTAGTGTTGTAGTGCGGAGCCTGGACACTATGCCTGGCGTAGGGTGATGGATTGAATAGGATGATGGATTAGTACGGTATGGGCGAGGTGTTTACGTCGGTTGCAACAAGTACGAGCGGTATGTTGACCGGGCAACAGCATCAAGGCTTACCTCGCCTAATTTTGTACAGAGCACAAGATACGTTATGCGCCGTAGGTTGCTACCACTAACCTCAAGGTAAGCCGTGTCCGCTTAGACTTCTTAGGGTCCTCGCGTCCTTTACTGCATGTAGCAAAGTAATTTAATCCAGTACCAACCTTCTGTATCAGGGACTGCATTCAGGCAATTTGACATGGTATCATATAAAGTAGCTAGCTCTTTTAAAATATTATTTCATATCTTTTGTATAGTGAAAATCAGCTTTTTCTTGATTTTTTTATTGTTATTATTATTAGAAAAGTTTGAGATAAAAAATTATAAATTTTTTGCTTTAATATTAACTTATAAATTTTCAATCAAATTTAATTTAGAGAATAACTTGTTGTAAGTCTTATTAAACTTATTGTAAATCTTATTGAATCTATTATAAATCTCAGTAAGAAAGGTATAAAGCTGAAAAGAGACTCCTTCAGATGGGAAGTTCACTTGTTTATTGTAGATATTCATCTTGATAATGTTATAAGAAACTTGGAGGTTGGGAGTGGAGCTGGGGGTTTGTATTCACGGTATTGCTTAGTAAGACGTGTCGTGGGGTTCCTTCCCAGTGGGTTGTACCTGCATGTACGCGCAATGGCGTATCTAGGGGAATAAAGAGGTGGCATGCCATGAGCCGCAGGCCAGCTCACAGACAGAGTGCCGAACCTCAAGGGCGTCCCCAAACCGCGTGAAGATATCCCATCGCCTTTCTAGTTGTCTCGTTGTGCTGTGCAGCTTTTGTCGCCGACTCATTCGTTGGTGGTACTCCCCGGTTACTAAGGCAGAAAACCGCGCTACGCCCGAAACGTTAAAGTTTGGGATTGGTCCGCTGGAGACCCCAGTGACTTGAACCTCATCTCCTCAAAGTCCTTTTTGATCAACCGACCCTGAAGAACCTATCTGGATCTTTGGCATTACCACAACCCGACTCTTATTTTCCCTAGGAACAGATCAAATGGTCGTGCCTCCTAGATGACCTTACCTCCCCCTCCACACGCACTTTCGCTGAACTCGACCGTTACTGGCAAGCAGAACGTTGCAGTTGGCGCGAGACCAACTGCGGCTCATAGTGCTCAACAGCCGCCTGCTCCTCGACGCATCCTTTCGCCCCTCAAGACTTCAGTTAGCTCATCTTCTTCGCTTGGATTGGTGTCTGGAAGGTCGGAGTCTCAGAATAGTCCCTCCTCAAATCTGCCGTCATCCTCGCCATCGCCTTTTGCTTCATCGTTTTCTTCAATTCTAAGCTCTTCGGCCAAGAATACTAGCCTCAGGCAGACCACATCAACGCCGCCTGGGGCGTCTACCAACTCCAATTTTCAAACTGGATCGCAGCAGCTTACCTCCATTCGGCTGCTGTCTTCCACATCACATACCACCACGAACTCTCTAAGCCCTCACCTGGCGTCCTCCGCCGCGGCTTCGACCACCGCATCTCACGGAGGAGGAGGTGGGAGTAGTGGCGGCGGAGGAGCCTCCCGAACGGCTGGATTCTCACCTCTAGCACAGTCAAACATTAACTCGTCGAATATCACGTCAATCAGCGCCAACGCAACACTTACTTTACCAACGAATAGTATCAATACCAGCCAGGCAGGACAATTATCCAAGATAGTTATAGCTCAAGTGTTTTTGCTCTTGAGTACAATCAAAGAAGACAAGGACAAGGCAAAGTGGGAGTCGCAAGCAGATCAGATACGGAAGGTATGCGAAAAAATTTCCTAGCTTATTCCCCAGAGTAACTGTACTGTATCTGGGAGAAGTAGCTGATAAGCATTCTTTTCAAAGCTGGTGGATTCGAACGGTATGGAGGTGTTCTCAAAGTATTTCCGCCGCCTCCTGGTAGGCAACTCGCCGCAGATCTTCCCCGGGATCAACCGGGCAGTCGAGAATCCTGGAAATTACTCTCTACTTGTCGGCGAGCTGAGGAAGGTGTCTCATGATTTGGATCAAGCCCATAAGATCGCAGAAACGATAGACACTTCAGATGGGGACCTTTTCCGAGACTTCGATCTTTCGACGTTTATGGAGCACTTTAAGCTGGACGCCTTGGAGAAGACAATCCTCGCCCTCGCGTTTAAAAAGGCGTCAGGGTCGGATTTGAAGACGAAAGGTCTGTTTCTCATAGGCTTCTCTCCAATATATAGTGGTATCGAGGATTGCCGCTGACCGAATCTAGCTGATGCTATTCTTTCAAACAATTTTGGGCAATTTCTCGAGATATTGTCGAATCCATCTCTGCCCGGGGCTGAAAAACACGAAGATCTTTCTCCCGGCTTTATAGTGTCAATCGTCGAACAATTTATTCGCCACCCCCCGCCTCACTTGAATGACGAAGCTAAAGCTAATTTGTCATACTCGATACGCTTCCGCTACCAGAAGCAAGGCTCTCAAATACCAACGGAGGTTGCTGCGGCTATGCAACCAATTGAGGGATTAGGGGCAAAACAGGCGCTTATGCGACTAATTCTACGAACGGGCCCGCGATGTACTGCCACCTTGGACATATGCAGGGATACACTCCGACTAGCTGGACCAGCGAAATTTGACGAAATGCAGGTAGCAGATGCACTAATATATATTCTATCCGGGCAAGATTGGCAAAAGTACGACCTAGGGATACTCATCACCGTAATTCGCGAGCATGATCTTACCTCCGAATTTAACTGGCAGAGCGTAACCCGAGCGTTCGATAGGGAGAACTTTAGGGTGAATCAAGAACAGTTCCTGGCATTATTCAGCGCACTTCTACCTATTGCCCAAGAGGAGCCGAACTTTGACATCCAGCAACTTTGGGGAGGTATGTGGCGGAACGCAGATGCACAACTGTCGTTTGTCGCAGCATATTCTTCTCTGCCTCCTGCGAGGCTGGACGCATCCAAGATACCTCGTTTGCGAAGGGCCTTTGCCATTGAAGACTTTTCCGATGCCTCAGACGCTGTCAAGCAGTATGCTGCGGGTGCTGCATCTCACCCAATGGTCTCGCTTGATGCTATAGCAGCGCTCCTCGACCTTGGATTCGAAACTCTTCACCCCCCAGTCCAACAGGAAGGGCCTAAAGTGTTTCAGGAAGTGGTACAGAGTAACATGGATATCTTTCTTTGTGGTGCATTCCGTCTACCGAAACCATGGACTGAAACACAACAGGCGATTGTGTTGAACTTGTTTTACAGTTTTCTCGTTCGACAGCATCAGGCCTATGAGTTCGTGCTCTATTTCCTTTGGATGCTGGACAAACAGTGGGTTGCGACTAGGCTCGTGGAGATTCATTCGGAAGATCCAATGCTCCTACCTATCCTGCTTATCCAAGCGCAAGAGCAGCATTGGCTTGAAGACCTTTTGATGATTCTAAATGGCTTTGGTCTAGACCTTGCGGCTTTAGCGCACCGCCGAGGTATTGTGGATCTGGAGCAGTGGGCCCAAAGCCTAAGCCCAAGAAACCCTCGGGGATTCGGCTTTGCGGTATCCAGGTTCCTCAAGATCAAGGCAGAAGACGAGATGAGGACGGTGAGACATGAGCAAGATTCACCAAAGACAGTAAGCCTCGCGGTGAAGACGGTTAATTCTCTTCTGGAGATTCTCGAAGACCTTTTCTCCGAGTCCAATCGAGAAGAGCTCGTCACCATCCAGAGATTATGTATCCAGGCTTATCCAAGGCTTATTAATTATGGGGAAGGCTTCAATGACATACTTGACTCTAGCGGAGAAGAGTCAAATGCGGTTCCCGCTAGTGTCGACGAGAAGATGCAAGAGTACTACAAGAGGATGTATAGCGCAGACTTAGACGTTCGAGATATCGTTGAGGCACTTCAGAAACATAAACGATCCAGGGACCCCGCTGACCAGGACTTGTTCGCATGCATGATCCATGGACTTTTCGATGAGTACAGTTGCTATGGGGAGTATCCTCTAGAGGCGCTTGCGACAACTGCAGTCTTGTTCGGTGGCATCATCAATTTTAGCCTCGTCTCCGGAATACCCCTTCGTGTTGCGTTGGGTATGATCTTGGAGGCCGTGCGCGACTACAGCCCAGAGGACTCGATGTACAAGTTCGGGCTACAAGCCCTCCTGCATTTCTTTCCAAGACTACAAGAGTGGCCGGGTTTCTGCAGTCTCCTGCTCTTAGTGCCTGGGCTCCGTGGCACGGAAGCATTCAACAGAGCTGAAGAGGTTATTCGCGAGCGAGCGAACCAGGGGGCACATGAGATAGAGCCGAACGGCTTACCGACCCAGAATGGTACTTCGGAGGCACCCCCTCTGACAAACGGGAATATGGACGACATTTTCCATCCTGAGGCCAGCGCACAGAGGTTCAGCTCAGTCCATGTCGACCCGCCTTTAAGACCAGAAATCTACGAGGACCCGGATGAAGATGTGCAAGACAAGGTGCTCTTTGTTCTAAATAACATCTCGGAACGGAACCTGGATTCTAAACTAAGGGACTTGCGAGAGGCGTTGGAGGATAAACATCACCTGTGGTTTGCAAACTATCTCGTCGAAGAGCGTGCAAAGATGCAACCAAATTTCCATCAGCTTTACCTCGACATGCTGACGATGTTTGGGGACAAGACGCTATGGGCGGAAGTCCTTCGGGAGACATACGTTAGCGCTATAAAAATGCTAAATGCAGAGTCAACTATGCTGTCCTCTTCTGAGCGCACACTCTTGAAGAATTTGGGGGGCTGGTTGGGCTCCTTGACAATTGCAAGGGATAAGCCGATCAAGCACAAGAACATCTCCTTCAAGGATTTGCTAATTGAGGGTTACGACACGCAGAGACTTATCGTTGTCATTCCGTTCACCTGCAAAGTTCTTATACAGGCAACAAAGTCAACGGTTTTCAAACCACCAAACCCCTGGACTATGGATATTATTCGCTTGCTCATCGAGTTGTATCACTTCGCAGAACTCAAACTGAATCTCAAATTCGAGATAGAGGTGCTCTGCAAGGGGCTTAACTTGGATTACAAGACTATCGAGCCCTCCTCTGGAATTCGCGAGCGACCTCATCCAGATGATGATCTACCCGGAACACTCTCTGAGGGCCTGGATGGATTTGAAGATATCTCTCTTAATACACTTAACCGTAGTGGTATCCGCAACGAGAGATTTTCCCCAGGCGCCATCACCTCTTCGCTTCCCGACCTAGAAAGCTTACTGGTGTACCCACCCTCGTCAAGCAACTTAATCAGTCCGGCCCACCTGAAACGCATCGTCCAAACCGCAATCCAAAGAGCAATCCAGGAAATAATTTCTCCTGTTGTAGAAAGATCCGTCACGATAGCCGGAATATCTACGTCACAATTAATACACAAGGACTTTGCGATGGAGCCTAACGAGGAGCGAGTTAGACAATCTGCGCTTACTATGGTTAAGGCGCTTGCGGGTAGTCTTGCACTCGTTACCTGCAAGGAGCCTCTTCGGATGAGCATGACAAATTACATACGACAAAACCTCATGCAAAACCAGTACCCTGACCAAGCTCTACCTGAGGGGACCATCCTGATGTGTGTAAATGACAACTTAGACACAGCCTGCAGCATGGTCGAGAAGGCGGCAGAGGAACGCTCTATGCCAGAGATTGAGGAAAATATTGAGCAAGGATTAGCAGCACGAAGAAGACATCGTGCGGCCCGGCCATCAGAACCGTACATCGATCCTTCCGTAAACCGCTGGTCTTTCTACCTACCAGAGCCCTATCGCCTCAAACCTGGTGGTCTCAACCGTGAGCAGATGGCAATCTATGAAGAATTTGCTAGGCAATCCCGTAGTGTTTCTTCCCATGGACCCTCAGATAATGCACGACAGAGTGTCAACGAGGTTATCCAGGAGCAATTCCCAGCTGTTCCAACCCTACCGACACCCGCAGAGCCGCCCGCTATACCCCACCAGACGCAACAACAGTCTCAACAGCGTATTCAAATTCAGCCCACAGCATCAACGTCTGCCACGCAGGCCCCCCAGGTGAACGGGTTTACGGATGTGAAGACTATTATCGAGCGTATTCATGCATGTAAATTCTCCCCTCTTCTTGCTACTATACTAACTCGTTATTCCGTAGAACCTCTTATCCGAGCTCCAACTTGCAGCAAAAGAGGCCCCCGAGCCACACGTCAAAGACCTCCCCCCCGGAAGTTCGACAATGGAGATCTTTGATCAGATCCTTACCCTTGTGTTCACCACACCACACCGCGAGGAGGTGGCTCTCAAGATGGCAAATGACATATCGTCAGCCTTATATATGCAAACGAAACACGAATTAGAGGTTGAGATACTGGTTCAGTTGCTCGAGCGCCTCTGTCAAATTTCCTCTAACACGGCAAAGGAAGTTCTTCTTTGGCTTGTGCGGCAAGACGACGAGAGGATGTTCAATGTATTAGTAACTGTCTCTTTGCTGAACAACGGTCTCATGGAGCTTCAACGCATCGACATGATTGTTGCCAAGGCAATTCAAGCTCGCAAACCGGTTGCTGTAGAGTTCCTCTCGAGGCTCATGGACAAGGTCCTCCTCGGAGAGCGACCGATAGCGCTACGAGCGGACTTTGCGGGTAGCCTGGATGCACTGGGCCAGTGGTTACTCGAAGAGCCGGATATGGTTACAGGAAACCAAATCCTGCAAAAACTTAGGGATTCTGGAATGCCAGAAGTTGTTGACGGATTGACTGACTTGAGATCCCAAGACCATCGCGACCAAATTGAGTATATTTTCTCAGAATGGATCCAGCTTTGCAATCACCCTACTACCACGGAGAAATCTTTTGCAGCGTTCCTCGTGCAGATGCACCAAAAGAAGGTCATGAACAACGACAATGAATCTTGCACCTTTTTCCGGCTTTGCGTTGATATGTCTGTCTTAGCATTTGAGAGGGAAGGGGCAAATCCGAATGGCAGTCTGGATGATGCGTATATTTATATTGACGCGTTAGCAAAGCTTGTCGTACTTCTGGTTAAGTACCAACGCGAAGGGGACGATGATTCCAGGGCCAGTAAGGCGTCCTATCTGGATTCCATACTCTCACTCATTGTGTTGGTGCTGAATCACCACCATGTAATGCGGGGTGAGAACTTCAACCAGAAGATCTTCTTCCGACTATTTTCTAGTATCTTCTGCGAATTTCATGCCATTGGCCAGCAGAACGGGCAGCAACACAAGGAGATAATGCTCGTATTTGGGGAGAAGCTCTTAGCATTGCAGCCACTACGGTTTCCAGGGTTCACATTTGGGTGGTTATCCCTCATCTCCCACCGGGTATTCATGCCTGGCATGCTCCTCCTTCCTGAGCAGGCGGTAAGTCATCAGCCCCAATATCGCGCTTCCGAGCTCCCACTTACTTTATTTAGGGTTGGGACTGCTATGCTAAGCTTATGGAGACTCTTCTGGACTACGTCGGAGAGCTCCTGAAGCCACTAACCATCGCGGGAGTGTCGAAAAGCTTATATCGAGGTGTCCTCCGAATTCTGTTGGTCTTACACCACGACTTTCCAGAGTTCCTGGCAGAAAATCATTTTAGGCTGTGCGGAGTGATACCGGCGCACTGCACTCAACTGCGCAATTTAGTACTCAGCGCTTTCCCCTCCAATTTCCCTGAGCTTCCAGACCCATTTACTGCGGGACTCAAGGTAGACCGTCTCGTCGAGATACGCACCCCGCCTACAGTCGCTGGTGATGTGGAAGGTGCAATTCGCCGGCAAAACCTCAAAGAGATAATTGATGCGGTACTAGCTACTCCAGGGGGCCCTACAGATGAAGCTATCGGTTCCATAACTAAAGCAATTTATAATCCCCCTACTAAAGAGATTGGCGTGGCCTTTTCCCAGGTCAACGTGGACGTTGCGCTTCTAAATTCGCTGGCACTCTATGTTGGCATGAAGGCAATCAGCTCTGTGGGTAAAGGAGGCGGACCGACATTCACGCAAAACTCGACCCATGCGACTCTCCTTTTGAGGCTGGCCCTAGATCTCAACCCTGAAGCCCGATACTACTTCCTGAGCGCGATTGCAAACCAACTTCGATACCCAAATAGCCATACGCACTACTTTAGTTATGCACTTCTCTTCCTGTTCGGTACCGATCATAATGACCAGCAGGAATCAGACGTTCGACAACAGATTACTCGAGTCTTATTGGAGAGGCTAATTGTTCACCGCCCTCACCCTTGGGGTCTTATCATCACCCTTCTTGAATTGCTTAAGAATCCTAGTTACATGTTCTGGGATCTGCCATTTATCAAAGCTGCGCCTGAGGTACGTGATGTTACGCAGAATATAGTTAATTTGCTTTGCACTGTCATTCCTGAACGCTGATGTCTTATTGCTATCAGATTGAGCGCCTGTTTGGTGCTCTGTTCGCACACATCAACCAATCGCCCCGCTAGACCCACATGTTTCTATACCACCACTACTCCCATGTCCTTTATCCAAAGCTCGTTCCCGTCACATCAAAAAAAAAGCATTCACTTATGATTCTTCCGACATGCTCATGAATCTTTATATACACGGAGTTTCTCCCTGGGCTCTCAGGGGTTGGGTCTTTGTTGCATAACTGCCGTTTCGTGGTTGATTATCCGATCCTCGAGGGAAATCTGCATTAGGGAAACGGGAAATGCGTTTTTCATGTGAGAATGAGCGACAAATATTTGATCTCAACTACGGCTACTGCTATTGGTGCGTGTTCCCATCGGTTGATACAAATCTTTCATGCCTTATTGTGTCCCATTCCACATGATCTGTTTGCCCTTTCCGGGATGGTTTTCCTCGTGTGTGGAAGGAATACGTGTATTATAAGGGAACATGCTATTGGCGCGTTGTAGGATAATTGCTAGTATCATAATCCGCCGTTCTGTTATGTGAGAAACGGTCCGGCAAGGAGAGAGCGCGTTGCTGTAGCTATTTGTAGATGGTTGTCGCTTCATCGTGGTTGTGTAGTAGATCCACGCCGATGTACCATTTTAGCCATGCAAAATTGAGGAGAACTGCGCGGGAGTTTATAGGGACCTAGATTACCATGGCAGATGACAAAGACAAAACGGGACGATTTGTATTTTTTTTGTTTTATTTTTTTTTTTCTTTTCCCTCTCCTTCTCATACTCTCGGAACAAATGAAAAAAAAAGAGAACTAGAATTAAGATAAGAATTGGAAAAATAGAAAGAGTATATATATATATATATACATATTAAAAAAATAAAAAAAAAGGTGGGTTTTTAAATCACCATCATCATCATCACCATCACCATCATCGTCATCATCATGGTATATATATATATTTGTGTTGTGAGTGTGTGTGTGTGTTTGATTCAATTCAATTCAATTCAGTTCAGTTCATTTCGTTTCTTTTTTTTTTCCCCCGGTCCCTTTGGATAGGGAGGAAAACCTTCCCCCACCCTAAAAAAAAAGAGAGAAAAAAAAAAAAAAAAAAAAGAGAAAAGTATCGCTATGTGTGGTTGTCCCTATGGGCTTCTCCCCTATTTTGTGTGTCTGTCTGTGTGTGTGTGGTGTGTGGTTTATTAAAGTTACGACCAAACTCTCATCAAACCAACCGGGGGGGAACCCGCTTCTCTCTATTGAGGAGCAAAAAGAAAACAAAAAAATACTACAAAAAAAAAAAAAAAAAAAAAAAAAGAGATTAGATACACCCTTCTCCATGTCCACGTTCCGCCTCTGCGTCCTGCTCCTTCTCCCCAACGCCACTGCCGCCCAATTCTTGCTCCACCTCCTCGACCACAAAACCCTCAAAATCCTCCAGGCTCTTCTGGACATGCACCTTGAACTTGATGATATCGTTTAGCATGCGCTCAATCTCTGTATGGAGCTCTTCGCGTAGTGCGTTTGCGCGGAGGACTAACTGCTCGTATCTATTTATGCTTGGTTTAGTAAATGAGGGGGGGATATGAGGGAGGGAGGGAGTGAGGGAGGGGGGTTGCGTTAATAATGTTAATAACACGGTCATAGTACGGAAGCATATATACTTATTGCTTGTGCTCCCAGAGACCGGGAGATCAGAATAGAACAGCCCAGTGTATATACACTATCACTTGCTCCTCTCGGAAAGCCCTTCATCCTCATCCCTTATTGCTATCGTCGTCATCCCCTCTCAACCCCGGCACCCCCAAAGCAAAAACGAAAATGTGCGTGCGATCGATGAAACGCTACCAATGCGGCCACGAGAGGAGAGGCATGACCCATTCGTGCGAGCGGGCCGAGGCCAGCGGGGGCCGCTGTAATCCCATTACCAACCTCGACGCGTTCCCCATGCCCTCGATTTGCTATGATGTCTGCGCCACGAACCATGCCAGGAGCGTCGGCTGGAGGTGCTGCGGATGCAAGGTGGGTTGGGAGACTAAAAGCGGCCGGCTGCATTGCTCGAATTTTTTGGCCATTTGCCCACATTTTTTTTGTGAAAAGTGCGAATTGGTTTGATTGGGTTTGGGAGGAAGAGGTGGGAAGGGGGGTTCTTCTATCGCGGGTGTTGGTGGCGGCGGTGGGGAGATGAAGCCCTAGCCAGCCCCTCGACACACACACGCACCCACGCTCTCTGCTCTTCGTGCCGTGTGGATATACACCGTTGCGGTAATTCCCCTCCTCTCTCTGCGGAACGCGCGCGTGTGTGTTTTGGTTTTGCCTTTTTTATTTTTATTTTTATATATTTTGTCAGCGTTGGTGTTTGCAAACAGGAAAAAAGAAAAAGAAGAAAACCTTCCGATTTATCAATACATTTCATTTCCCATCCATCATCCATCCCCAGTTCTTAAGGAGGGAGGGGGAAAGGGGCTCGGGCTGGGTTTCTGACTCTGTGTATGTGTGTTGTTGCCGCCGCAGGACTTTTTCGTTGTGGAATTATGTTGTTTATTATTATTCTCTATCTATCTGCTGAAAGCGGGGAAAAAATAGAGAAATAACGAAAATTAATAAAAAAAAAAAAAGATATGAGGAAACAAAAGAGGGTGAAAAAAGGAAAAAGAAAAAGATCCGTCTGTTCGAACCGTACCGTGAGACGTGTGGCGGTCTCAAGCTCTGTTTATTGATCTGGATATAGGTCTCGGGACCGTGGTGGTGCCACGTCAATAATGCTGCCCGCCAGCATCAATGGCGTCAAGCGGAATATAGTAGTAGCCTGGCTATCAAAGTGCTTCTCCTTTGCAGCCAACAACACTGGTGACTGGTTCTCCGCGTCTACAGGTCTGGTTCGATGGATTCCGTCTGTAGCAGCAGCTTGACGACGTCAATGTACCCCCCTTCTGCAGCGTGGGATAGCGGTGTTCGACCCTCCTCGTCCTTAGAGTCTGGTTCGATGGATTCCTTCTGTAGCAACAGCTTGACGACGTCAATGTGCCCCCCTTCTGCAGCGTGGGATAGCCGTGTTCGACCCTCCTTGTCCTTAGGGTTTAGCTCAACGCCCCTTTCTAGCAGTAGCTGGACAATTTCAGTGTTCCCGCATTCCGCAGCTCCCCACAGGGCCGTTTCGCCTTGTTCGCTCTTGTGGTCGAGATCCACCTTGTCCTCCTGCAGTAGCCTCTTAACAATTCCAGGGCACTCGCCAAGCGCAGCAAGAATTAGCGGTGTATAGCCGCCCCCTACCTTCAGGTCTGGTTCGGCACCCTTCTGCAGCAGCAGGTCAGCGATCTCGAGGTCCTCGCAAACCGATTTCTGCGGTAGTGAGCATGAGATGACCTTTGATAGCTGCTCTTTTGCCGAATTGTCTATTTGCTCAGATGTATCATATATTTTTAACATTTCTCAGCCTCCTCCGGAATTTTCTTTGCGACTTGTTAGCATCTAACGTGTCCATCTTAATTTTCTTGATCACTATGAAAAATGGGGATGTGAGGCAGAAGGGAAGTGCGAAGAGAAATGCGGCGTAGATAACATTTCTCTCACTGCTCTATTGTAGCTTGAATGTAGTGCAGGAGAGAGAGGAAAGAGGAGTTATGGGGGTTGAATGCTATGGACCTGGTGGTTCAAATTCTTGGGTAAGTTGCCTTCCATGAATGTAAAGTCTTAGGTTCTAGAATAAAATACCCGCCCTTATACTCCCCCACTAGTTTCGTCAGTTGGTGACCCCCTGCTCCTACCCTGATAATGTAGTATGACTCGAGCCCTTTCATTCCCTCTCTGCCCTAGGACTCAACACCCTCAAAGCGTCTCTAACCTCCGCCAACCTTCTTCCTAGCCCCCAATCGATAATATTATCCGTAGTCCTCCTCAAACCCCACATTGCCTCCTCATCCCTGAAGAAATGCTGAGACACGAGGCTCATGAGGTATCGTGGGCGGTTGTTGTATCGCTGGCGCCAGTGAACCCAGATATAAACGGATTCAGAGTCGATAGTTGCAGAGAAGACGGAAGTTTGGGGGAGCTGGAGCTTCTGTGCAGCATACACGAGCGCTGCCCCACTCCCAGCTGCCTGGTTCTGCGCGTCGTATTGGCACCCTCCCGAAGCCTGCGATCTCCACTCCACCACGAAAAATGAATGCCAGATCCCCTCTGAAACGCCAGTTAGCCTTTCGAACGCGCGATTTGTATGCCGTTCACCATCATCAAATGCCCTTTGGCTAACTCCAAATGCAAAGTCCGGCCTCGGGTTCTTGGGGGCGTCGAAACTATCGAGAGCGAATTCGCACATAGTATCGTTTCGTGTACTGGGCTTAGGAATAGACCTTGGGACGAATTCGACGTTGAAGTTTCGCCTCAGGAAGGGCATGCCATTTTTCATGTACTCCGGTTCCGGGAATAAGCCACCCACCATCGCGAGGATAGCATTTCCCTTTGGCTGGTTTTTGACTGCCTCAGCAGTTCGAATGAATTCCCGTACAGCGCTGAGACGTGGAGGGTGGCGAGGGCAGTAGATGACGCTTTCGACGAACGCTGAGATTTTAGGGTCGGATTTGTAAGGGACGACGTCGACGAGGATATCATAGACAGAGAGGGCTTCGCGGATGTGGCGTGGGGCTTTTGGAATGATGGTAGAAGAGGTGGCGGAGGATGATTTGAGGGGTTCCGGCGTTTGGGGCTGGCTGGTCGTCTCGAGGAAGCTTAGGTTCTCGTGGGTAAGGGGGGCAGGGGCGGCGCTTGATTCTGTGGATTCGTACCATGAACGCTGCGGGCCTGGGTCGTGTAGGGACTTTCTTGACGCGTGGGAGTTGGTCCCATCTATTGATTGGGGATTGGGTGTCTTAGCTGACCGACTCATGAAAAAGCCCGTACTAGTTTCCATGACTTTTAATTGCAGCGGGACTAGTTCGGAGGCGATAGAGAGGCGAGGGTGGAAGTGGTGGAGAGGTTTTGAGGCAACGAAGGTGCATTACCACCACTCATGGGTTGCCCCAAATTGTTCCCCTGGTTACGTGTTCAACAAGTTTTCGTTCCTGGTGCTCTAACACCAATAGCTAGCGATCGCGAAGTTGGCCGGTATATGCGCCCAGCCGAATGGTCAGCTACGCTCAAGCACCACCACAACGGAATTAGTTACACCCAACTATCATGGGGAGAGGTTAGAATAGAAGCGCGGTCGCCCCGCGACAGCTCTCAGTGGTGCGATTACCTATCGGTATTATCAGGTCAATAAGAGAGACATCGCTGGTTCGCCATTGTGGTGGATAGGGACTAGCTCAATATATCTGGCCAGGGAGTGATGGCGAAAAGGATTGGATTAATTGTTCCTCCTATCAATAATAATGACTTTCTTGAAATGACTAGGATACTTGGAAATCGAAGAAAATGGGATAATGGGCTGTACTCGGGAACCTCCAGGAATTGTATTTCCCATGAGTTTAGCCAAACTGCCCCTCCTCGGAATTTTGCAGACTCGAAGCATTCGACGATCCTCACATCGCAGGCACAACAGACCCGAAGAGGTTGGAGCCTGGGCAGATATTCCTGGTCGGATTCGATTAAGTGTTTTGAACGATTTGCCGTGTCATGGGTATAGCGTAGGGAATTTTCACCCAGTACATGAGCGGGCTCGCCCCGAGGGCGGCTCAAAGGTGAGTAGCGTCTCAGAAGTCTTTTGATGCGAGATCTTGGAGTGGTAGGATATTTCCTCCCATTGTAGCAATAATCGTCCTCCTGGCTACCCCAGGGCGGGTCCAAAATCCCCCACGCCATCAGCCTTGACCTGTCCCACATGTTGTAACGCCAGTCCCGTGGGACAGACGGATAGTACCGGCGTGGTTTGGAACAATGGGCAAAAGCTCGCAACCATGCGGAATTTGGTTGATCCGAGTCATCGATAAGGACCCTATTATCGTTTGTGTGCACGAGAGGCAAGCGCAAGACTGAGGAACTCGTAGTGATTTGAAATGAAGATATCGGCACGCTCACTCCAGGTTGGTGCAACAAGCAAGCGACGGAAAGGTCAAGGGGTAAATAGCACTCATCGCAGCCACCGGGGGAATTGTCCATGCGATTATTTCGAAGGTTGTCCCCTGGTATATTACCCTCCGTACATTCCAATGCCGTACAGTTGACAACATGGAGGAAGCTCTGTAGATAACCACAGACATCATTAGACTGTCGGACCTCCCACATAGGGGGAAGACCGAGGATGGGACGGGTGCGACAGGTCAGCCCGTGGGACAGGTTAGTTAAGATGGTAGTGTCGCAATGGCGGTGGGTTGGTGAGTCAGCCATCTTATCTTGGCATGTTCGCGGGGTTTCTCGTCGCCCCGCCGATAACCATCTCGCGCTCCCCAACACCTCGCGCGTACATCAAACGAGCCCGAGAGACCTTCCCGGTGACAGGAGGAGCAGTAGGAACAGTGAGTGGTTCACTACAGAGGCTTGCAGCGAGCAAGCTGTTCATTCGTTGCTGACCTGTTGGTTTCTTCCCAGGTGGCCAAGCTCAGTCTCTCGTAAAGAGAATCGCTTTATTAGCAATCGCCATCTTATCGCTCCATCATGGACACAATCTTTATCCGTGACATCACCATCCGCGCGCTGGTCGGCCACGACTGCTGGCACCGATTGAAGAAGCCTCAACCAGTAATAATATCTCTTCGCGTAGGCGCTCTAATCGAAAAGGCAGGCGAGACTGACAAGATCGGCGATACGCTGGACTACCGTCCCATCTACAAGGCCGCCACGGGCTTGGAGTTCAGGGAGTTCCCGGGACTCATCGCGCTCGCAAGGGAAGTTTGCGGGCTTGTGCGAAACGCGAGTGGCGGTGGGGATGTGGAGGTGACTGTACGGCTGCCAAAAGCGGTTCTTCATGCAGATGGCGTGGAACTTGAGGTGGGTATGCGGGAGGGGGATAGGTTGGAGTTGAAGACGCTCTCCGTGATGGACCTGAAGATTCCGTGTATTATCGGTGTGGGGGCCCATGAGCGTATTGAGAAACAACCCGTCATTCTAAACCTGAAGGTGCGTGGAGACGCGGTATGTAAGGGTGATGAAGACTATCAGGCAGTTTTTGGGGAGGTCTTTAAGGTTAGAGCCCTATATCTGTTGCGGGTTTGCGAGGCTAACCCCGGTATAACAAGCGGTTTGAGCACTCCAACTTTTATACCATCGAGGCATTTGTTACGGCAGTAGCAAGATTCGTGATCTGCGACTTGAAATTCGGGGAGGCGACGGTCAGCGCTAGGAAGCCTAGTGTATTTGGTATAGCTGAAGGGCCTGGGGTTGAAATTACCCGGTCTAGTGAGTCGTTTAGAGTAGGGTGAAAGTATATGGCCGTCTGCTCTGAGGAGGCTGGGAAGGGTTTCCTTACCCCTGCAGATTATGGCTTGTGCACGCGAACTGGCATTATTTATTTCACTTTGGCTTCATGTACTTGCCGGCTATGTGGGGCATTGGTTGGTAGAAATATGATTGTTTGGATAAAAGTAAGCTGCCTCCGCCAGGAGACAACGACTAAAACTAGCTAACTCGATACCACGACACCAGCGTAATTAATGGACCTTGTATCAGAGACAGCGCCATAGCCTTGCCATTCACCCTCTTCTCTCCCGCTCGAGACCGCAATCCTTGCCTCTACGAGCTTCTCCTCTCCGTTAAGTCAATACTCCCTTTCCCTAGACGGTAGCGGACTCTACTTCCCACTTTGGGTATTATCTTTCAATTGCTGATTCGCCTATATAAACGCAGGCCCATCTTCGGCGGATGGGGTTGGGTTGCTCAGGGGATCTGCTGGAGAGCTGGCCCACCCGACAGTCAGCTCACAAACCCCAGTCAGCAATATTGCAACTATTGAAGAACAGATCCTGGTTGTTTGGGTTCAGTCCCGGCCGACCAGATATTGGCGGCAAGCCTCAGCGACGGTCAGATAATTTTTCCGCCGGACTGGCCCCCAAGTCCGGCCCATAACTGGTGACAGGCAGCTCACAGGTTGTGTTCGCGGAGTTGGCGCCAGAGTTGGTGCCGGTGCTAAAGCCAGGTAGAGCTGAAGCCATGTCATGGCGGAGCGCTGTTTAGATGGGCTCACAAAGCGGATGAGCCCGCTGGGCATTCGACCTTTCGGGGTGGGTTGAGCAGCGGTCTGACCACCTTGGCGGACCGTATCAGAGCGAGCAAGGTCAAAGATCTCAGTAATAGCAGTTGCAAACGCTTAGGATATCACCTCCTCTGAGTGAGTCAGGAAGATTCACAGCAAAATGACGATACTCAGGCCCCCCATTCGTCGACGCCTACGTCTCCCAGGACAGGTAGATCTAATAGATCTGACGGCTAGCGCCTCGGAATGTTCCCGCTCCCGTTCTCGGTCTTTTCCTGGCTGCTCCTGGAATAGCAGCTCGCGCGTGAAGTGGCTTCGCCCGAGACTCCATGGTTGCGGGCTTCTCACTGATCTCCTATAGTTGGCGCCACCGGACGCCAGTTCTGAAAAAATATACAAAGTGTAGTTGTTCCGTGCGCCACCGAGTGCACTGCTGGAACTCCGTCTGGCTTGCCAGGGCGGAGAGCAGCCCCGACAGACGGTCGATGTTGTGGGAGGTGGGAGGTAAAACACAAGGCCACCTCCCTGCTGGCGCGGCAGATCTGGAGGCCGGGAATCGGCAGACTTCACGGCCCTCCCCTTTCCTGGATGCAGACGCCCCAACGGGCCCGACCGGAGGGCCCGACGACGGAGATGGCAAAAAGACGCCGACAAATGCTTGGCGTCGATACAACTACCGCAAGATACTTAAGAGGCCTTTCGTCCTGAGTATGCGGTTCTCCATTAGCAACAGCTGCTGTCTGCTTCTCTAGTAACAGAGCCGAAGCCCCGCGATATCACTCTGGGGTGTCTGGGGGGCATCGCGAACAGTGCCGTTCCGCTCGCCTTGTGGTGGGAGGTTTGCCGGTTTTGGTTCTAGACGCCCGTATAGTGCGGCCAAGAACCGCAGAGAGCGCCGGGCATAGTGCGCCAACCGCTTCCTATGCAGAATGTGTTAGCTCTCAAAGACTACAAGAACACCGGGTTCTTCCGCGACGCTCACAGATTCCTAACAGCTGCTATGCCCCCCCAGTCCCGAGTCCGTCAGCTCTCTGCACTCTGTGCCGACAGCGTACTGGAGCCGGATTAGATGGGTAAAAGGAGGGGTGGAGATGGAATCGGTCCAGGTATTCGAGGGGCTATATAAAATGCTCCTGCCTCTAATCTCAGTGAATGCTTCACACAGGTGAAGATTAATTCCGACTCGTAGTTATCCCCCAGTGTTTCTCGGTGCTAACTACATCCGCTTTATACATCAGGCGACTGTCATGATCTGAACCCCATCGGGTTGTTCTATTTACCCGCCTCGAGAGCGTGGGGCGAATCGTCTGCGTAACGTTATTTCACGTATGCCATCAAGACTCAGGACTGAATCTTGTCCGGCATAGCTAGATGACTGTAGTATGGGCACCCAGTTCATTAGCTCTATGAATCGCTAGGTTGTGCAAAGGATCTCCGCCATGTAATAACACCCCAGATAGAACATTCTGAGGAGAACTACAACGCGTCATTCAAAACATCCAGATCCCCTGCCCGCCAGACCCCGGCTAACGTAACCTTAGCCTCCGTTGGTCGCGTTGCACGTCTACACGCGTGCCTATGCAGCGTGCCTCTGCAGGATATTGATCACTCATTTCAGTTGAAAACCTCAACCCCGCCCCTCCGCTGCCCACAACCATGCCAGCCCAGGAAAAAAGCCTTCTCGAACGCATCGAGGAGCAAGAAAAAGAAATCAAAGCCCGCACCCAAGCGCTCATCCAAGCCAACCGAAAGGCTGCCCCTAAATTCAGCCTCCTCCAGCGTATTGAACGGCTCGAGGAGCGCGATCCAGAATACCATGCCCGCGCTCGAGCCAACAGAGATCCCAACCTCCCATACGGATTCCTCCAGCGCGTTGCCAAGCTGGAGGAGCTCGATAAGGAACGCCGCCCTCGCGATATTACCTACACAAGCAATGGAACTGCCGCAGGGCTTGAGGCTAGCAAGACTACTCTGGGAGAGTACCTCCAGCTTTGTCATACCCACCTCTTCAACCCCGTCTTCGCCCAGACTAACGTCTACATTTCTGCCCAAGGCAGTGGTACCGCTAACCCAACCAGCAAGACCCGCCCTAACCGCTTAGCCTCCTGGGATACCTTGGTGGCCCAACAGGCATTTGTCATCGAGCGCCTTCTAGACTCCTATCCCCCCCAACCTCCCCACATCTTTGAGAGCCGGGAATTCATCAAAACACTCGGCGAGAGGGTTACCGCTCGCCATATTTTGGGTAAGCCCGACCTCTACTCCCTCTTTTGGGATGTCATAGAAGCCCCTGCGGCCTTCATCCTCAAACACCTACACGACTTGCCCAACGTCAGCAGCGAATTCAGACTCACTAGTCGGGACATCAGCAATTACCCCTTCAGTTCGGCCAAGCTCAAGCCTGACGAGTGCCATATCTACACAAGTATCGACGGCAATCGTATCGGCGGAAACCGTATGGATGGCGATCGCAGACTAGCCTTTGTCATTGAGCACTATTCATCCCTCAAGCTTACCCTCCCTATTCTCCGTCGTGGCTTACGCGACATGGTTATGGACGATGTTATCCGCCGACGTTCCATTCCCGACCCCAACGACCGTGACGCCTTCTTCCAGTATCACGCCGACACGGTCGCCGCTGCCATAGTCACTCAGACCTACTCTTATATGATTCGGAATCGCATCCCTTACGGCTGTATCACCACTGGTGAAGCATTCGTATTCCTCTACATCTCAACAGAAGATCCAGGCACCGTTCGGTACCGCCTAGTTGAACCCAAGGCAGATGTCGAGGGCCAGATAAGAGAATGCCCAGACAGCCGAGACTTCATGTATAGGACAGCCGTCGGTCAGGTCCTAGCCTTCAGCCTTATGGCCTTAGAAGTCGCGCCATTCCATCGACAGTGGCGCGACACCAACCTCATGACCTGGGATGTCGAACCCAACGACATTCTCGACCAGCTTCCCAAACAGTGTAGGGAGACACCTCCACACACCGAATACACAGTTGAGACTTACGACTGGTGCTGCTGGTCGAAACCTACAATAAGGTCTGTTGAAGACAAAGACAACCCCCCCTATTGAGGTCGCGAGTTCAAACTTTCGAGATCGGCTTCCTGCAAGATCCGGCTGATGCGTGAAGAAGGGGAAAAGGGAAATAACACCGAGATCGCAAAACGGCCAAAAGGTATCTGATATGTACGCATCATCGTCATACACGCTAGTCATGCATTAAGAGATAGATACCACCGCGTGCGCATGGGAATGGCGTGACATAGCCATATATCACGATGATGTGTGCCGCCCTGCCCTGTTATGTGTAGGTTATTTCTTGCCCCTTTATATGAGTTTCGTTAGAGTACCTCGATGTGCGCGGAAGCTATGTAGTTAGGCGGCTCAGAGAGCATTGCCCACATAGATAGGTCGCCCCCTCGATGTTGCCTAAACAGGGACCAGATCCTACTCTATCGGAAACACGAGGCCTTGCAGTCGCCCCCAACCCCTCCCTTCCAGTTCCTAACCAACACATCGATATCGCCAAACAACAAATTGTTCTTGCGGGGAAAAAAAAATTATTTCAGCAACCAACCTGTTGGAATTGGGGCGTTACTGTTGCTAGAACCCTGCCCGAGCAGCCCCAACTCTCAGCGGTTTACTCTACATAATAGCCTTTATCCCCACACCAACCAACCCACTATCGAGAGATTCAACACAGCCAACCACCACACAGCACGATCAGTAATAGGCACAGTATACCGCGAGACCAATAAAAAAACCACCCATCCGTTTGACGGAAGTGTTCGAATAAAGCAAGTAATGATAGGTGATTCACGCTTTAACGCCCATTACTACTAATCTCGAAAAAAAAATAAAAAGGGAGGTCAAAAAAGTCAAAAAAGTCAAAAAACTATAAAAAATTAAAAAAAATTAAAAAAAAAAAAGCCAGAAAAAAGAACCCCCTCCGGGAGGATTGGAGATTTTTTACGAGTTAACTCAGATAAATAGAATTTAAACTATCCCGAGAAAAAAAACAAGCACCAGATACCTTTCTTTTCGAATATATATATATATAACACACATGGTTTCGTCCTAATCGAGACTTGTCTTGTCATTTCGAAGCTTGCCACGCTTTTGCTTAACGAATTTCTGCCTCTTAATTTCTGTATTTATTTAAAAAGGATGGGGAAGAGAGGGGGTTTCTCTTGTGTTTTGTGTGTGGGTGTGGAATGATGACTTTATTTTCATTAGAACGGGTGGTTTTGTCTTTTGTGCGTCGTTATTTAGTGGAAAATGGGGGGGGGGGGGGTTGTGTGTTGTAGTATGCATGGAAGGGGAGGGGAAAAAATATATATATATATTTTTTTTTTGGAATGCAAATTCGGGCTGAAGCGGGGGGATTTGGTCGAGTTGTTATTCCTACCGTCTACCCGGCCTTAATTGGATTGGTGGTGGCTATCACAGCGCCATAGCTCTAGCATCACTGCGACATACGGGCTCACTTGCGGCCGGCAGGGGAGTCTTGTAAACGCCTCGTCGGGATCCGTCCGAAGCCGCCCGATGCAAGGTGACTGGTGAGTGAGATCTCTCTTACTTTCGGAGCACCCACCCCAAGGCAAGATGTGATGGGGGTGGTCTTGAGTGGGGAATTTGGAGTATGTAATGTCGAGGGGAGGAAGAGGGGGCGAGGGAGACACTTAGCGGATTGGGTTGTGGGTACCCGACGCAGTCTTCACGCCGCGCACGGGTCGCAGAGCGTATCTTAAATACCCCAGATTTCTCTGGCTTTCGACACTTTCCCATCTCTCCTCTTCGTAGCCACGGCCGGCGTCTACTGGTTGTCAACACGCCACTTCCTCAGACACCTTGCCCGTGATGCCATATGGTTACCCGTGACGCCATATGGTTAATCGGACCGATGCAGGATGGCGACAATACCGACGGGCTGGCTTGTCGCAGGTTCCGGAACAAAGGCCGTGGCTGCCGAATTCTCGGGGGAAAAGTATTGGCCCAAGGCCTAAATACGAGGAGACCCCTGAAGAAGAGGGAATGGGGTGTTATCCCAGCGGGAGACAAGCAGTGAATCCCGACCTTGTAAGCCCGCCACCCATCAATTCGCAGTGCGGTTGAGCTAGTTTATCAATGGATCTCTTGCAGCAACACTCCCTTGATGGCTTAGGACCAATCCATTTCCCCTCTCGACTTTCATTCTAACCGGTATCTCTACTCGTCCGAACGACACAGCCTTCCCACTGCTGAACGCATATAAGGTTCCGCAACGTGGTCAAGGATGCCGTTGACGCAATTTTCGCAGCTCATTCAAGAGTATTGGATAGTGGAGCCACCGAGCGAGAGAAAGGATTTGAATCGAGGGGATGCGGGTTGTATCGAATGCGCGGGCAGAAGAAGCGGGCTGGGCGGCAAGACATTGGGACGCCATATAATGAGAACGACCTCCGTCGAATTTCTGATGGCGTGTTAACGCCAAATCACAATAGGGAGCACAATGTACTAACTGCTCCCGCATCCACCCGGCCCCCAAAACGGTACAGACCCAGTTCCGTAGCGGTATGTCCGTAGGCTCTAAGATGCCTGCATAAACTCACCCGGGGACAGAGGGCAAGAAGGGCTAACCTAGTGGAGTCCTATGTCGATAGCTAATGATTAAGCTTTCGCGTATATCCGCAGATCTTCCAGTCCTGCGCTTGGTATTGTCGGGGGGAAGGATAGGTGAGCAGTTGATGACCAACTCCTTTCGGGAAGAGTTTCCAAAGAAGAATAGTCGATCCTTCCCGGGATCCCGCTCGAGCATGCTGCCCCCTACGGGAAGATCTAAAGCACGCTCCGGAACTCGTTTCGACGACAGTTCCCCCGCGAAGCTCCGAGCTGATTCCAGCAAGTCGGAGGCAGAGTCTCGCCGATGAGATGTGAGGCCTCGAATCCTCCTCCGTCGGTGCAAACCCCCAGTCCCCCGAGGGGTGGGGTTATGGATAGGTCAGAGAGCTCCAGGGGTAGAGCGTCTCCATAGGTGACGTCCCGGACGGAGTGGCTGAGTATCCCCACGAACCCTCAGGTACGTTCTCGGAGGGGCTTACCTTCTTCCTTGCGCATACTGTTCTGGTTAGTGTATCTTGATCTTACATGACATTCTTAGTAGGAGGGGAACGCTAATGATGATTATTGGAGGGTAGGGGGTTGCTAAATGAACGGTATGTGAGCGCAATGGCCATTGCCTCCCCGCATCACCAATGTTGGCGATCGCTGGAATGGAGAAGACCCGAGACGCGTACGCGGCCCCTCACACAACGCGCTGGTCGGATTGCTCCTCTGGTTACCCCGTGACCACCCCAAGACTGTTTCTGGGGCCTCGAACTATCCTCTCGCGTGGCATGCCAATTGGTTTACAGCTGCACCGGCGATCTGCTCTCAATCGCTCAGGTGGACGCGTTGTAAGAACGCGTGAGCCGCCAATTTCCTTTTTGGGCGGTGTTTGCTGTCAAACCCGAAATTCACTAGGGCACACACGCTGTGAAGCCCTTATCTGAAACCAGGGGCCCCGCGGCCACATTACAATTCACTTCATTTCTTCACTTTTCCGCCCCCTCACCTCTTCGCGTCTTTACTTCCTTACTTCTCTCACTTCGTTCCGCTTCCCACAAAGCTCTTCCAACTCAATTCCATCGATCATACTTGCTCTTTTACCTCGATCACTCTTATTCTTCTACCCAGTAGATTCAAATACGTGATCAAGATGGCAAAGAGACTTTCAAGCCAGCTCGATGATGTTGAGATTGCCCCAGTGGCGAAGAGAACTTGCGTATGCATATCTCACATCCAGTTTCCGAGATGAAAATCTAACGGAGCAGTAGACCAGATCTCCAAAGCCGAGGAAGGCGAGAGAGTGGTCGGCGGTCCGTGGGAAACTGGCACGAATTGCCAGAGAAACGAAGGTACGAGCAGTATCGCATCTGTGTGTGTTAACGTTCAGTCTAACTTTTTATTGTCGCAGTCCGGTCTTACTACCGCGTCTCACGCTGTTGAGAACCTGTCGCCGACTGCGTCAGCGTTTCGCACAGCAGAAGACAAGAGTCGTAAAAGACCCGGCGATGATTTGGAGAAGTCTGGCCCGGCAAAGAAAGCCAGGAAGCCAAGAAAGCTTAGGGTATGAATTAGGAACTCCCTTTAAGCTCTTGCAACTGACGCGCTAAACTGTTACCTGCGGACAGGGTAGAAAGAAGCGTCACCAGAACGCTATCTCGGTATGAATCACATTGCCCCCTCCTGGTTATGCAAGCGGTTCTGCGGGGTTCATTATAAAATATTCGCCCAGGCATTATGACTTAGTACTGGACTTGACCTACTAACGCGTCTCGCAATATAGTGCTACCTACCATCGCCCACACCATCCTCCTCCTCGCCTAGTAGGAAGTCCGTCTCGCCAGCGACCCCAGGAGAGGCCGCTGGGACTGCTACGCCGCCAAGTTCGCCATCCGTGTCAGGGCTCTTCAACCCTACGGCTTCAACAGAGGCCTTGAGGCACGGTGGCGAGCCATCAGCGTCGCCTCTTCCGCCTACAGCCAGGCCCCTCTCGTCATCCGCCTCTCCGCCTTTCCCCAGAGCCGCTCCGAAAGTGCGTCGGAAGATACTCGGATTGCGGAATCACAGCAATATGTGTTTCCACAACTCCATCATCCAGTGCCTGGCAAGTACAAAGCCGATCGTCGATCGATACGCGGTCATGGAGTCGGAGCAGGATAAGCGGGCAAGAGTAAAGGCTGAAGAGAGTCTTGCGGGTTGCGGGATGACGAAAGAAGTCAGGTCGTTCATGCGGAGGGTATCAGACAAGAAAAATGTGTAAGTTCTACCCACTACCCAGCGAAGATGTGACGAGGATACTGACAACTCTCGAAGGAATGTGTCTAGAGCCCTCGGAGAGGTACTTGGCCAGCTAAAAGCTGGTGACCCCGAGCGAACCCACGTGTCGTCAGTCAAGTACTGTCAGACCTTTGCCGACGCCTTCGGAGACCAGTACAACGGAATGGTATCACAAGATGCCAACGAGGCATTTACCCAACTAGTTGGGCGATTGCGAGAGGAAGATAGCGGGGACACTGCGGGTTCAGTGTTTGAAGCTGGGGAGATGGTCGGGGTTAGTTAACTTGGCACCTCCTTGCACTTGTGCGTCCATTACTGACCATACTAGACGATATGCCATACGTGTGGCGAACCCGGTAATCCAATGTTTAATACCAACATTGGTATTTGGGTCAATATCCCAAAGTCGCAACCGGGGAAGCAGGCATTCACACTTGATGAATGCTTGCGTGCTACGTACGAGGCGGAGGACGTGGACCGGCGCTGCGCACAGTGCGGCGGAGGGAGATCCCTAAGGACGACAGCGATCTCGAACGAACCATCACATATGGTGGTCAATGTTCGGAGGTGGGAGATGGGCATCGATCGGTCGGGAAGGTGGGGGTTCATTAAGAACAACACCAAGGTCGATTTCCCGGTGGCGCAAGACTTGGATCTTAGCCCATGGGCCTCTGACTCAGCTGTCAGGGCCAACTATATATACGAGTGTTATGCACTCATTCAACACTATGGACAAGAGTAAGTACCTTCCTTTCTTCTATTTAGACGGGCGAGATCCTGACTTTCTTCTCACCTTGCAGCGGATCCGACGGACACTACGTCGCGTATGTCAACCGCGATGGTGGATGGTGGCTCATGAACGATGAGAGAGCGACAGCGGTGACGCTTGATCAGGTGAGGGCGACAAACCCTTACCTCATCTTCTATCGGAGGAAGGGGTAAGGTTGCTTCTGCCGCATCTCGATCGCCAATCCGTCCATAGCACGGAATCCACCTGAAGCCCTCGCGCAGCAATTCGATCGTCTTCCGGTCGACAAACACAAAACCGCCTGCTCCGACTATATATGGTCGAGGACGACATAGCCAAACTACACCCGGTGGTTGAGATACGGCAGCAGCGATATGCTTGCCTGGATCCCACCAAAGCCTCCTGTCGTCCGATACCAGTTGCTTAGTCGTTGATGAAAGCTTCTGCAAGAACATCACCTCGATCAATACACAACACCACATCAGCAGCACGGCCTCACCCGCTCCATTGTCGTCTCGAACCGGTCCAATTCGTCACTTCCAAATCCGTCGTCACAAAAAAAAACCCGTTGGTCAGCTTTTCGACACCAGACAATCGTTCGACTGGCTACATCCGTACCATACGGAGGAATATTCTACTCCTGTAGTTGAGATACGGCAGCATATCGCTTGCCTGGATCCTACTCGAATCAGCACCAAAACTCCTCCAAAGCTACGAAGAAGCACAACAACCAATGATGGCTATAACGACCACGCCGGATACAGCATCAACACAGTTGCAACGGGCGCTACCAAAATCATCACTCCAACCAGCGACTTCAGGGCGGCCAAGCCCCGACAACCCAACTCCCGCGAAACCACCACGGTGTCGACATCCACAAAGAGGAACCCCCTTCCCCAACTATATATACACAAACTACAATACCTTACCAGCACTCCAAAGAGCGACCCTTATCGGCTCCGGTACGCCGCCACATCCCGAAGGTCTCCAGACAGTGTCGGATTCTCGGAGCCGCGGGAGAAGATGAGGCGAAGTCCTTTTTCACGACAACGAAGGGGGAAATCTGCTGGTGAGCGCCTTGTCAGCCACTCTTCTCCGCTCAATATGCCTAGCATCTACAACCAGAAGACGGCAGCACCTCCAAGTCAATCTCCCCCTCCTAGCCGACGTCCCATTTCGCAGGCTCGCGACATAAGCGCGGGCACATACTCGAACGGGATCCCGCTCCAAAAACACCAACTCGAATACGGTCCGGCTCGAGACCAGAAAGCACCTTGAAGACCACAGTCCGCTATAGGCACTGTCAGGACTCACGACATGCACACGGAGGAGAATTCGACGTCGAGACTTACCTCCCAGATCCGACGCGGTTATCGTGTCGCACGAACGCGACAAGACCCGGTTCAAGACCCGGTTCACGACGCGACACGATTCACGACACATACGACACTTTGCACCGGCGGAAAAACAAGCTTACCGCTGCTGCATGTTTTTGGCACCCCATCACCGCCTTGAACGCCGTCGGTAACGGATCGTTCATCGACATCCACTAGGTGCGCAGGAACGATTGGCAGAGTTCTCGCGACTTCGGGCACGCCAAGATGCGGGGTAAGCCCTCTCAGAGACGCGCTCGAGCTTTTACCCGCTCATTTGGGGGGAGGGGGGGCTGTTCGACATCGAGTTGACTATGCGGGCGGTAGAGGGAAGAGGAGGAGGACGCGTTTTCGTGCTAGGGAGAAACCTACCCGCTGAAGCCCCCAGAAGAGCGATGACGATCTCGCGGAGGAGAGGAGGGCTTACTACGACTATACATAGAACATAGAATACGGGATTAGCGAAGCCTCACGTGTGATATAGACCGCGCGGGCTGGTATTTGAGGGGATATATGTGCCAAACAATGGTAAAATAAGGGGACGCAAGTGGGTAGAGTAAATCCCCTAATAAATAAATAAATAGATAATATATAAATGGAAAAAAAAAAAAATGAAAACTTTTTTATTTTTTTAAACTTTTATTTTTTCGCGGCTCCCGTTACCAGCGTTTTTGACCCAATAAAATAAATAATATCCAAAATATATATCTATATATTTATAACGAAGAAATCTTTTTTATTTTTGTTTTGCGGCTCCCGTCACAGGATCAAGTGATTATATCCGGGGGCGCCGCGTTTTTTTTTTTACAGTCCGCGCGCGAAAGATGAGCTTATTAGGATTTTTCACAAGCAGCTATAAGCTGTTTTTGCAAAAAAAAAATTATAATGTGGGGGTGGGCCCCAAAGTGAGCTATCGTGGGTTTAGCCCTAGCGACCGACCGACCATAAAATAATATCGGCGGCTATGCCACCCCAATCCCAAGCTCTTGCTATAAAAACAGAGCCCACCGTCCTGACCACATCCCTGCAGTGCGACCCGACCGTGCACGATATAGCGATATACTATCCACGATGGTGGTAGTGGGAATCGGAGTTGGTTTGTCGGATAGGATAAACTTTTCTCCTCTGGCTTAATCTGCGCGATCTGTCTGGTCGGTCGATCGATCGGATCGATAATGCAAAGGGGAGAGATCGGGGGACAAGTGGTGTGTGTGCCTGCGTTGTGCGGAGCTGGGGGTCGTGGTACGTGGGACGCGCCTGGAGTGGTTTCGCGGCCATGCAGTCGGCTGGTCGCGCCAAAGCCTTTGTGGTTGTAGGAGGTTCGCGGTTCGCGGCTGATTCTCTGTGTGTATGTATCTCCTTGTGAGCCACGCACTACTCATTACATAGGGCCAATACTCACCCGAATTATGAGGCTTGTATTAGTCTTTGCCCCCCTTGGGATTTCAGTTTGGCATAGCATGGCCGAACATCGCTGTCGTCGGGAGAAGCACAAGTATGGCTCTAGAGGTCGAAATGTCGATCCGGATGAGCGTTGGCTTCGGTCTTGAGAAGAAGTTCCGCCACCAATTCAGGTATCATCCCGGCACTCCCGGCGTCTCTTACATGTTGGGCATAGTATTCTGTTGCATACCTAGCCAGTGGATATTCTTTAGCAGTTTGATCTGTCAAACTCTTTGCCCTACCAGAGTGTAGAATGTATGCAAGGCAGATCTCAGCGATAGAAGTGCTTGCAGGTACCTTCTGAATACTGTATTGGTAGGCCGGTCCATCTTTGATCCGCTCTGATACAAGGTACTTCCGGAAAGATGGATGGGTAAATTGAACTTTCCCCTCACCAACGTCGATCAGGTCAGAGCATATAGTAAAGATGTCTTGCGGGTCTGGAAACCGGTCCTCGGGGTCGAATCGGGGGTTGCTGTTACAATCGACCGCAATCGCATCGACAATCTCATCAATTCCCAGATCGCGAGCAGAGTAGACCAACAACTGAAAGATCTTCAAGACATGTTGGCTGCATTCTTTGGGGATTGCACATAGGACGCCATCGTATCTCTCGCACGATTTATCCGGTACTTGTTCTAGTGCTTTCCGAACACTACTACGATCGAGGCAACTTTTTAGAGCATCGAACTGCTCAGTAGCCCATCGGAACCTGGCTCGATGCATTAGCGTCGATCTCTTAAAAGGATAGGAATGCAATCCTACATCCCGCCAGCTTTTTCAACTATCTTTTCCTCAATCTCCCGCTGTACTTCTGGACTGTTCTGCCACCTTTGCAGAGATTGATCGGTTTGAAGCCCATTTCGAACATAGGTTCTGATATCGTTATCCACAAATGCAATCGGAATTCCGATTTCTCCCTGGCTGCCGGCCAAAGGACTGAGTGCCCTTTCGATGTCTCTTTGTCTCCTACTAGTAGCCATGAAATGCAATCTTTCTATCCCCCATCCAGCAATCTTGCCTATACCTTCTAGCAGCTCTCGCCGCTGTTTACATCCATCTAGAGCATCAAGAATAACGAAAACTTCATAGCGTTGCTTGATCATTTGCTGCAGAATGGCCAGGAGGTCGTCGGTCGATTGTTGCTGTTCCCTGTTCATACAGGAGAAGAGCGCCTCAAGAGGTCGAGGCATCGTTGTAGAATAGAGTTGCCTGATAAGCGACAGTATCATTTTCCGATAGTGTCGCTCTTCGGTATCTTCGGAATTGAAGGAAAAGTATATACACACACTGGTAGGCGGATGGAGGCAATTGCGGGAAATATCACCAACAATAGTACAGCTCAGAACAGTCTTTCCACATCCAGGGATGCCATGTAGCCAGAGAAACAAGCCGGGGTTTGTCTTCCAACGGATATATTGCTCGTTCTCGGTCAGCCAAGTACCGGTTCCGGGCACGTTTGTTTGGCTTGGGTGTGAGTTTGGTGTTGACAGCCATTTGGAAATCCGCCTGTGGCTATTATCTATAGCGTACGTGTTAGCCCGGTTTTCCTAAAGTAGTAGTCTAGCGAGTACCTATTAAATAGCAGATGGTTTCGTGAAACATCAATACGATAATATTTCTCTCGAGGTTTTCTCTTACTTCCTCAATCTTCTTGTTTTGCCGGGTAGCGGCGAACGGGTTTTGGAATTTCTTGACTCCCTTTAATTGCGCTCCCCCAGAGATTCCACCAAGCTTCTCCACATCCGACCGACCGCTTTCTATTGCCTCCCGCAATATCTCTTGAGCATATCCACCAAAGCGAACACTTCGGGCTTGCTTCTCCATCAGCTCGAGAGTGTGAGCCATTAGATCCAGCCGTGTTCGAATCGTTTCTGAATTTTCGCTCTGACTGGAATGTAGCCCCTTGAGTTGGCGTGCGACTATGAAACTCAAATGGATAATTTGCAGGATGGCTGCAATAAAGCCGATAATGGTAAAAACGTCCGCCATCGTGGATACAGGTCGAAGCCGCGGAATTAGAGCGATTAGTGGTTGAGACTGATATATCGTCGCCGACTCTGAATAGTTTGGGTGAATTTCCAAAGAGCGGGGCCATAATATTTTAGTATGGGAAATACTTGCGGCCGATGGATCGCCTGGGCTGACCCTGAACAGAGGATGTCCATACCCGTCGGGCAGTGTTGAGTTGGACAGGTTTTCTCCTTTCGAAAACCCATTGTATGCCCGTTCCAGGGTCTCAGGCCTTCGGACAGCGTTGAGTTGGACAGCATCCTCTATGCGAAAACCCATTGTGTTCATGTTCCACAGTTGTAGAACGTTGCGATCGACAGTGTCACCTAGCATCAGCACGCAAGTTAGCCAGTTAGCCCATCTCGGGTCCTAGATTCTTAACCGCAACCAGAAAACAAACTTACCAAGGGAAATGGAAAAGAATAAGCAGTGAGTTTTGGTGTACTGGAACTCAAAACCCGACTATGAGAGTAAAACCAGGTTGAAGATATCCACATCAGACTATAGATCTACCCTTCCTAGAGATACACCACTACTCGCGGTGATCTCGGTGAATTTTCGCAGCGCATGCGTTATGTGGGGGGTGGATGCGGAGGAGGGAATTTGCAACTTGTAGTTGCAGAGTCGGTAGCGATTTTGTTGCATACAGTGAGGGAGAAATTAGGGCCCTAGAGTTGCAAGATTTATCATCTCACAGTGCACTCGGACGTGGTGGCTTACCCCCATGGACCGCTTTGTCTTGGCGCACCATTCATCTCGCCGCCCAAGCAATAAGGGCTGGCCTGAGTGCCTCCCACTTTTCCACCGCGAGGCTGAAAGTGCCGTGGAGCGAAAGCAGACGTGACATGTGACAAGATGCAGCGGTGGAAGAGGAGCCAGAGAAGTAGAAGCTGTCGTCGGAATTGAGAGCACGGGGGGCGAGTGGCTGACGTTGGGGGCTTAGTGGCTGACATTGGGGAGCGAGTGGCCGACATTGGGAGTCGAATTGCGGGAAACAGCGTAGAATGTGGCATTGTCGGATTTAGCACTCCTACGGTCGCTACCAATTCCCCCCTGGGGCGAAGGGGGGGAGGCGTTGGTGAAATTTGGTTCGGGCCCCTGCTCAAATACGGTAGTGTACGAAGTACAGACACCTCCCATAAGTCTCCGGACACTCTGCTTCTCTAGCGAGCGTAGGGTGTCCGGAGACTTATGGGAGGTGGCTGTACGGTGAGTGCGGTCTAGATGCCATTATCATGCATGGTGGTGTACGATATGCCCAATGATTCTGCTCACACGCCTGCTGCGCCGCCTGGGCAATTTGCTGCGCTGGCGGTGGTTGAATGAATGGGGCGAAGAGCAATCTTTCCGTTTGCACTGTGACACGGTTGGCGTGCTAGATGAAAATTTTCTGTTTGCTTTCGTCGCAGCATCGCAGGGATAAAGCGTCGGGCCGGCTGGAGATTGCGGCGGATTATTCTGATCTGCGAGTGATTCGCGAGGCAATGCAAGAAGCAATTTGCGAATCCGTGGTAAGTCACATTTCCGCCGTCGCGGTGGGGCATCGACGATGCTGCGGAGGCGAGGCTGAGCGACGATATGGGAGAAGCGTTTGCAGACAACGATCGTGGCTGGCTGGTCGCCTGTTCAAACGGACCTGGGAGCCTCCCACCGCCGACGGGGCGGAAGTGGTCTGGACCGCTATCTCCTAAAAGTCTCCGGACTCCTTACACTAGCTAGAGGAGCAAAGTGTCCGGAGACTTATAGGAGGCGGCCGTACCCGCAAGAAAAAGCGCAGATCACTGACCCCGCTCACCCGCCCACTTGTACTCCCACACCTCTCCCCACCAGACAAGGCATCCCATCTTAGGTGGGAGCCCATCGACCGTCTTCTTGCCGTTACGCTTGCAGCACTGCCCGCCTGAGGGCGGAAGATCCGGTGCGGGCTGCTTGTGTAGGTGAGGCCTGATCGTGCGGCGCCGATCTCTGATTTCGCTGATCTTGTTAGTGTGCGATCGGTCTTCAGTTGCTCCTCTCGTGGGTGTCGGATTCGCACGTTTGTCCGCTCAACGTGCAACATTTCGAACCACATTACGACTCCTACTTCCCGTCCCATAATGCCTATTAGGACTACGATCGTTCTAGGTCCGTCAGCAGGAGGAGAGGACGATAACATCAAACGGCGCACTTCGCAAGGTCACAGCTGCGGTAGAGCAGGTTTCACTCCACAGTAAGATATTGATGGCTCGACCTAGGTATGGGTGTATCTAGCTAATGGTGAGATTCCCTTGACGGAAGTCTCTTGGAGAGCACGAAAACAACCGCGGACTGAACCAGCCCGAGCCCACCCGTCAACTTAAGACTCTAAGCTCATCCACCGATGCATTCCGCTCAAAGACACCAAGTCCACTCATCGACTCGAGACCCTGAGCTTATCCACCGACGCATTCCACCCAATATTCCTGTTGTAGGGTTTGCGGTGATGAGAGACTTGGTTGCTAATTCGAGACTCCGACCGGGTTCTTATGGACGACCGGAGGCCGTCCATCAACACGAAAAGGGCTGAGATCTATGCCTCTGCCCTCGTTGGACCGCCTTCGGCGGTATAGGGGACTTGTATCTTGGTGACCCTAAAGCGCACCACAACACTTCCGAACCCACCCCGCCCATCTACATATTCGACCAAAGACTCTGAGTCTATCCGCCGACGCACCCCACTTAGGCTCTAAGCCCACCCATCGACGCATCCCATATAAGACTCCGAACCCACTCCCACCCGTCGACGCACCCCACGCAAAGCTCTGAGCCCACCCATCAACGAATTCCACCCAAGACTCTGAGCCTACCGACGCATCCCACCTAAGCTCTGAGTCCATCCGTCGATGCATTCCACTCAAGATTCCGCCACTGCTGTCGCAGCGATAATCGGGTCGGTCGGGGGCCGGTCGGAGGCAATGTAGATAGTAAATTTAGTCGCAGGGTAGTCACAAAATAAGCAATGGTTAGGGCTGATGGCTTCGGGCGCGATGACTTCTATTGACTTGCTTGGCTATCTACTCTAGCTACCCTTCGCGCTGCTTATATGCTAGCCGGAGGTATGTCGCATTGGCCCCGGGCCAATGCCCGCGAGCTTCCGCCCTTACACACATGCCTCGCGGCGTAACCCTCCTGTGCCTCAAGGCAGGCGACCCATCTTAGCAAAGCCCTAGGGCATCCTAGCCCTCGGAGCCCTAATCATTTCCGAGCCGTGCGCTATGGTAATGCCATGGCGGCGGCGAGACATACCACAACACTCACCCCATCCATCTACATATTCGACCGAAGGCTATCCACCGACGCACCCCACTTAGGCTCTAAGCCCACCCATCGACACATTCTGCGCAAAGCTCTGAGCCCATCCACCAACGCATCCCACCTAGGCTCTGAGCCCATCCATCGGTGCATTCCACTCAGGACTCCGAACCCACCCCCACCCGCCGACGCATTCTACGCAAAGCTCTGAGCCCATCCATCAACGCATTCCATCCAAGGCTCTGAGCCTACCAACGTATCCCGCCTAGGCTCCGAGCCCATCCATCGATATTTTCCACCCAAGTTTTCGAACCTACCCCCACTCATCGACACATTCTACCCAAGAATTGAAGTCCATCCTGTTGAGTAGCGATCGCCGGGCTGTGCTGAGCGCCACAGGAATTGTGGCGATAGCAACCACCGAGGCGCCTCGGGCATGCTGAACATGACGTCTATTCAGCCGGTCATGAGCTGAAGGTCTCCTATGGCTTGTTCTAAGCATTTAAGCTGGTCGGAACCCAATGCAATTAATATGAACAAGCAAGCAAGTTACTACAAATCGCCTACATACAGTTAAGCTAAGACTTATTTTCTCCTCCACGGCGCGCTACATTTCCAACACATCCATCGACGCATTCCAAATGTGGCTCTGAGCCCACCCACCGACTCCGGGCTTATTTATCGACACATTGCGCCAAAGACCCCGAGCTCATCCACCGACGCACTCCACCCAATATTCCGAGCCCACCCCCACTCATCAACATATTCTACCAAAGACTCTAAGTCTATCCACCGATGCACCCTATTTAGTCTCTGAGTCCTCCCATCGACACATCCTACCCAAGACCCTGAGCTCATCCATTGATGCATTCCACCTAATG
The DNA here is from genome assembly GCA_021527025.2 of Geoglossum cookeanum. Classification (NCBI taxonomy): domain Eukaryota; kingdom Fungi; phylum Ascomycota; class Geoglossomycetes; order Geoglossales; family Geoglossaceae; genus Geoglossum; species Geoglossum cookeanum. The sequence continues at coordinate 82,577 of JAJDFF020000064.1, forward strand.
CTCCCGGTCCATCCATTGACACATTCCACCAAGATTCCGAGCCCCACGCCCACTCATCGACGCATTCCACCCGAAACTTTAAGCCCACCTATCAAGACTCTAAGTCTATCCGCCGACGCACCCCACTTAGGCTCTGAGTCCACTCACCGACACATTCTGGACTCCCGGTCCATCCATCGACATATTCCGCCCAAGATCCCGAACTCGTATCCATTCATGGACTCATTCCATGAAACTCTGAGTCCACCACCGACACACTCCAGACCTTGAGCCCATAAATCGACGCATTCCACCCAAGATTCCGAACCCATACCCACCCATCGACACATCCTATCCGAGACGCTGAGCCTGTCCATCGACGCATTCCACCCAAGACTCTGAGCCTATCCACCGACGCATTTCATCTGGGCTTTGAGCCCATCCGTCGACGCATTCCGTCCGAGATTGCGAGCCCACTCCTACCCATCGTATTGGAGGTTCGCGGTAACGACGGACTCAATTCTTGCTACGAGGCAAGGCCTCTACATATAAGCAGCGCGGAGCGCTGCTCAGAAGGCAAATAGGGGCCGGAAACTACATGACACGAAACATGTGGCGGTCTCATAAGACCACCACATCAATGCAGCACATCGCCAAACTTCAACACATCAACCCATCGACGCATTCTATTCAATAGTGATCGCGGGGCTGTGCCAATCGCCACAAGAATTGTGGCAATGGCAAGACACTTCGGGCATACCGAACATGACGTCGATTCAGCTGGCAATGAACTGGAGACCTCCTGTGGCCTGGTCGAGGCATTTAAGCCGGTCGGAACCCAGTGTAAATTAATCTTAGACAATTAAGTATTCAACTTCTAACACATTCCACCTAGACTCTGAGCCCACATCCGTCAACGCATTCCACCCAAGACTCTGAGTCTATCCCCCGACGCATTTCATCCAGGCTTTTTACCCATCCGTCGACGCATTCTACCCAAGATTGCGAGCCCACCCCTACTTGTCGGCGCGTTTCGCTCGAGACTCTAAGCCTACCCATCGACACATTCTGGACTCCGAGCTCATCTATCAACACATTCCACCCAAGATTCCCTATAGAAAAGATAGCCCCGATGAGGCTTCCCACTACCGCCTGGGTACTCGCACGGATGAACTGTGTTTCGCAGGGATCCCCACTGCCCAGAGGAATCCAGGAACCTTTCGACAGATGACACACAAAGCACAGAAACCGAAGGAGGATGTGGCTTCTCGCTAGGTATCTGGTACCGCGATAAGGTACCGGCGTCAAGGTCTGGCGTTTGGTTCCTGTTGGATAGACTTAATTCAATTCGATTCTACTAATTCTACCTACGAGGCACTGCCTCTACATATAGACGTCCTCTGGAGGCTCCCATGGCTCCGGAGGCCGCCACGGCCCGTGAGGCCACCACGGCCCAGAAGGCCGCCATACCATCGGAGGCCACCACGGGTGAGAAGGTTCATATCACGAACCTTAATGCTCGTGTAGGTCTCAGTTCAGCGCCGGCAATTCTATTGCCGCGTCAATGGTTCGTCGCTCCTTGCTCATGACGACATCACCATCCAACAATTCCTCAATCACAGATCCTGCTAGACAGTTGCGCTGCATCATACCTGTCCCCGAAGGTCCCATTTGACAAGGCTTGGATTCCTTCTCGATATTAAAGGCTACCGTATTGGCTCCACCGACGACACGAACGAGAAGCGGGCGTCTCAACGGTTTTGGTAACGGCACATTACATTCCAACTCATCCCAGCTTCAATTGCGGACGGCACTAGCAGGGTCTCCGCTATGTTCGTGTACAGAACCGGCGATATTCGAAGCATGTGTTCCCGCCTTGGTATCCTTAAGAGAATGTGCGCGGTCTGTCTCACCACGGTCGGTTTCACGACCAGGTCGGTCTCGAAATCGGTCTCACAGCCGGTCTCGACGTGGCCGTTCAGTCTCAGCTGACGGCTTACAACGTATCTGCATTGCCTGTGTCACAGAGAAGTGTTCTTCATCCAATCTTAAGCAGAGAGTATGCCTGTTCCGTAGGGCACAACACCTAATACCGCAGATACCTCGCCCACGAACTATATTTATTCTAATCGGAGATAATACACAGGCAGCGGCCAAGAGTGATTACCCACCTTGCTCAAGCAATGCCTAGCAAAGGTGGATCAATAATTGAACCATTTGCAACCAGAATATTCCCAGATCATGCGGTCGGAATAGGTATGGACTCTATCTACACCGCCAGCACGAAAAGCATATGAAATCGCAAGGGGGCACCCCCACGATCGGATCCGCAGTTGCCACAGAGCCTTCGTCCGGTCCTCGTCAGAGGTGACGACCAACACGATTGCCAGCTCGGAAATTAGATAGGCTTACGTGGATAGCTTCCGGCCATCTATCGACAAGAATGAGGCCTCCGCTGGAACAACTCTCAGCGCTGCTGGAGTCAACTCAGCTGAGCGGAGTCATCTAAGATGACTTTGGGACCCAGTCCACTGTTGACGCGCCAAAATGCCACTATAGCATTCTTCCCGGTAATGCCTCCGGTGGTGTTTAAACTTGGACTGTATCATTACTAGCTTGCTATATCTCAAATTACATGCTAACCTTTCATTACGGCTGTCAGGTTCATTGCTGTCACTCTCCCCTCTATTGTCGCTGCCCTTCCTACTGCCGCTCTTCCCCCCGCTGTCACTCCCCTCATTGTCGTCGTTTCCCTCTCTGTTGTCGTCCTCCTTCCTACCGTCGTTTCCCCCTCCGCCGTTGTTGAACTTTGTGGGCTAGCTACCAATCTGTTGCGAGGTATGACCTCAGATCATTCCGCTCATGGGTAATGGGCCGGTCTAGGCAATGCTCCACCCACGTCACTGGGTCCGAGCATTGCCCATGGGACCAGCGACGAAGTCATAACACCTTGTGATATGGCGTATAACGTTCACTCGTTCAGCCGTGCCGGATAGGACTTCCTAAATAGGAAGTCCGGTCCAGTATTGGCCCGAGCATATTGTCATGCTCGGGCGGCTTGCTTTGCGCCTCCTAACGGAGGCATCACTTTATATAAGGAACACCATATATCGGTGTTCCATGGGCAAGTGAGCGAGCAGCTCGTTGCCATGCTCTTGGCGGGGGTGGCATGTGGCAGCACCTCGCTGCCAATGCTCCGCCCGCCATCTTCGATCCTACTTCGCCATGGAGCATATAAGCTCCATGGCATACCCTCGTTCCTGTAGCTAAGCAAGCAATTAATTAAATTAAATTCTATATTGCGCCCACGATCGTGCCTCCGTAGCCTTCATTTCCAACACAATCTTGGCGGTCTCTGTTGAAACGGAAGGTAACAAAGTGTCAATTTGATTGATAACGTAGTAGATCAAAGCAGCGAAGCCGCGTACATATAGAAGAAAATTTTTCGTGCTAGTAATGTGGCTCCTATTTCCATCGCAAAAGAGACTCGGGGATGCAATTTCCAACAGTCTCAACATGGCCCAAGCACCCAGCAGTCTACGAAAAACCCCTTCTACTCTCACTGGAACTAGATAAGGAATCTACAATATTTTCACCGTTCAACGGCCGTCGCTCCTCCCCCTGCTGCCACTCCTTTTGCTCTTCCTCCTACCGTCGCTCCCCTCTCTGCTGTCGCCCCCCTCCTTTGCTGTCGCTCCCCCCTCGCAACGGCTTCCCTCATCGCCATCACTCCCCTTACCACTCCAGTTCTTCCTGCTGTTGCTCCCTGCTGGAAAAATAGGAGGAAGCTGCGGCGGCTAAAGAATACCCGAGACTTTTCCACTGGCAGCAAATGGGAACTGTTGCAAGAATGCATCCGCGAGAGCATTGACATGAGGATGCAACTCCTTGCAGTCTGATCGCAACCCCGCAGCCAGCATTCCAGCTGGGTATTCAACACACGAAGGTTTGATTGTGATTCCTGTGTTATTGCATCCCTCATTATTATTGTATTTTTTACTCATTTACGCACAATGTTGTCATCATCAAGAGTACTCAAATATTAGACTATTGCATTTCCGAGCATTCTTCACATACTGCATGCATAATGTATTCCACCATCAAGTTGCTAGACCCGATGAAGTTGCTATAAAGAACTATCACAACCCATCTCATTGAATTATGCTAAATTTACTTCTTGTCTTACAGCTATAAAAATTTAATAAGAACTAATCTATCATATGAATAATATAAAACAAAATTTTCAGGTAGATATACCAAGTATTAGTTTTATAATATAGAAATCCTATAAGTAACTTCCTTATAATATATCTGTTGGATATTGCTTGTCAAGAATATTACTTTGCAAAGTATGTATACTAGTTAATAATTAACATATACTTCTTATTATGTAGTAGTAACTACTCCAAAGTAAGGAATATAATACATGCTAAAAACAATAATTTGTATGCATAAATAGATAATATTATTATACTTATAGCATATAATTACCCTATTTAGTATTTCTAATAAATTTTTTTTAATTACTTTTTGGAGTTGCAAGCTAGTTTGCAGAAACTCCAGCTATGTTGAATTGAGGGTATCAAATAGCTACTAGTTAATCTAACTTAAACAACTTTATAACCTCAATTCTGAGTAGTCAAAACTTACAAACTGGTTTGTAATCTTAAAAAGTAATTAAAAAAATTAATTGAAGATATTAAATAAATTAATTACATCCTATAAATATAATGATGTCATCTATTTACATATATATAATAGTATTTTTAAGAGATACTATATTCTTTCCTTTAGAATAGCTGCAACTACTTAATAAAAAGTATATACTATAGTTGTCGGTGCAACATCGATAGGATGGTAGAAATTGAACGCCTGGATACGGAGAAATGCCGCCTCCTCAAGGCTTTGCAGGATACTGAATCTGAGGTGTCTAAACTCTTGACGCAAGTACAAGAAGCTTCATCTCGAGCTCGCCGGTTACGGAAACAGGTGGACTTCCTTGGTGGTCATATTAAGAAGGTTGTAAAGGGCGAATTAGATGGTCTCGAGGCACTCGTGGCTCTTTCCCCTGATATCGCTGCGGGCCTGTCCTCACCGCCTCGCGGAGAGCCTGTTACCTTCTCCCCGACTGGGTCTGATCTTTGGGGTTTCCTTGACTCGCTCGAAACTCCCGCAGCTTTGCAGGACAGTGTATAAGGTTGCCCTCGGGTTCCCATGAGTTGTCTGCCTCAGGGTAATTCTCCCACTTCACTAGATACTCCTTCTTCCTTTGCTTTATCCTTACTGTTATTATTCGTTCAACCTCGTATTCCTCCTCGAGTAGCTCTCTCGCTTCTTGGGCTAACTCAGCGTCGTCAGGCGCTTTCTCTAGGAGCGATACGTGGAATATCGGGTGTCTTCTCGTTCCAGGTAGTCGCAAATGATAATTTACCCTTGACGTCTTTTCCTCTATCTCGAAGGGTCCTAGCTTTAGCACATCTAGTTTGTTGCTTAGTCGTTTAGTCGATATATTTTTCCGTGACAAATATACCTTCGTTCTGGGCGTCCAGTCTGGTTGCTGACGCCTTTTCGGGTATTGCGTGGTTGCCATCTTGTTTTGCGTGGCTTCGAGCTTTTCTCTTGCGTCCGCCAAGCCTGCCCTCCAATCGTTGGCTAGTTGGTTGGCCTTGACATTGCTCTCCAGCATGGACGTGGGTTGTAGTACTCGTGGGTTCCTGTTGTAGTTTAATCTAAAAAGGGTGTCGCCCGTCGATGCGTGTTTCCCATTGTTATACGCAAACTACATCAATGGTAACATTTTTACCCAGTTGTCTTGCTGCTCATTGACGTAAGCTCTGAGATACTGCTCGAGGGATTGGTTCAGCCTCTCTACCATGCCATCTGTTTGTGGATGGTAAGCGGTGGAGTGTCGCTGGTCCAACCCAATCCTTCTCATTAACGATTTCCAAAATATTGAGATATATACCCTTGCTCTGTTTGTGATGATATAACGGGGTACTTCATGTGCTGCGATGACTGTGCGTAATACTGCATATGCAAGGTCTTCGGCGGTCGATGCTTCTTTGTATGGAATAAAGTAAGCATATTTGGTGAGGTAGTCAGCTACCACCCAAATGGAGTCATATATGCAACTTGTTAAAGGTTCGACCGAAGCTGGCAGTTTGACGATTAGGTCAAATGCAATTCCTTCCTAAGGTTCTGATAGGATTGGGATAGGCTGAAGCCTCCCTTGCGGCTTCCGTCTTGTCGGTTTTGTCTTCTGACAAACGTTGCAGTTATCAATCGCCTCTGCAACTTTATAGGTTAATCTCGGAATGTAGTAGGATTGTTGCAGCAATTCTTTCATCTGTTCTCGACCCGGATGTCCTACTAGACAGTGTTCATGCATGTCACGTATCAGGCGCATGTGCATGCTTTCGGGTAGGTACCTTCCACCAGTCCGGTGATACCAACTATCTCTTTTCCAGATAAATTCGTCTTGATGCTTGTTGAGGTATGGGTCTTTGTTATATCCTCGAGCCATGTCTTGATCATAATGGTATTGATGTATGATTGCTCCCACGAAATGTGTTGGTCTCAGAGCTCCAGCTTCCTCCTGCAATAGTTGGATCCGTGGGGCCTCTGAAGTCTCGACGAGCTGAGGGCTACGGCTTAGTGCATCTGCCGCTTTGTTCTCAATGCCCTTCTGGTGCCGTATTCTTGAGTCATAAGCCGATAAGGTCTCGGACCATCATATGTGTCGCCTCGTGAGTTCCTTTGTCGTGGTGAATTTCAGTAAGTTCTTATGATCAGTCACTACCTGCACTAGGTGGGTGGCTCCCAACAAATGGTGCCTCCAGTGTTTTATCGAGTCAACGATTGCAAGGAGCTCTCGGTCTCCTGCATCGTAGTTGATCTCCGCCTGAGTCAACTTCCTCGAGTGGAATGCCACTGGTTGCCATTACCCCATCCTCTCTTGATAAAGGATCCTGGACAATACCCACAATGATACATCTGTCTCAACCTTAAACGCCTTTACGGAGTCGGGAGGTATCAAGATCTTGCCCAATGCAAACTGTTCCTTCAAACACTGGAACGCTTGCTCCTGAGCTTCTTGCCAGTCAAACCGTGTATCCTTCTTTAGTAGCCTCGTTAGTGGTTTTGCCTTTTCCGCGTATTCAAGTACGAATCTTCGATAATAATTTGTCAGTCCAAGGAAACCCTGCACTTCCTTTACCGATATCGGGGTTGACTATTCCTGGATGGATTGTATCTTATTGGGGTCCATGCGTATTCCTTCCTGACTGATCAGTACTCTCAGGAATTCAACTTCTAGGACTCCAATTTGTGACTTCTTCTTGTTCAAATTAAAGCCCTTTTCCGCGAGCCTTCTCAGCACCTTTTTAACCTGTCGCAGGTGGTGCTCTCGGCCCTTGTTGGTATATATCAAAATATCATCCAGGTAGGCCATGGCGAAGTCGTTCAGGTACTCGTGCAACGTGTCATTAATTAGACGTTGGAATGTTGCTGGCGCGTTGGTCAATCCCAGAGGTAGGACTAAATACTCGTATTGCCCGTACCTCATACGGAAGGTCATTTTCCACTCGTGTCCTTTCGCGATTCGTATCAAATAATAGGCTTCTCGTAGGTCAATTTTTGTATACCACTTCGACCCATCTACTCTTTCTTGCAGATCTGATATCAAAGATATAGGATATCGATCTTTCTCAGTGACTTCATTCAGGTTGCGGAAATCTATACATAGTCATAGCTCTTCTGAGTCCTTTTTAGGGACAAAAAGCACTGGGCTGCCAAACTTCGAGTAGGAGGGCCTGATGATTCCTCTCGCGAGGTTCTCATCAATATATCTCTTGATGGCCTTTAGCTCATACTGGGTCATTCGATAGATAGGCCCTGTTCTAAGTTTGCTCTCATCCATAATGTGGATCTCGTGGTCCCAAGACTTATGCTCTGGTAACCCTGCCACCTGCTTGCTATCTAGCAGAGCGGAGAATTCTTTGAACATCTCCCGGTCGCTCTCTGTAAGGTAGGTGATCCGTTGTCGGGACCTTATGGTTCCCGTGGTCCAATCCACCACTGGGTTTTCGTTCCTGAGCCAACTGCGTCCTAGGATGATTGAGTAACTAGCTAAAGGCGAAATTTGGAAGTCCTCTCGAGTGGCCTGACCGTTAATGGTCGTCTCGAGTCCTCTAATCTCCTGTGTTACTGTATGTACTACCTCTCCTCCTACTCCCATTAGGTCATATTCTTGAATAGGTGATGCATGGAGCCAGTATTTCTTAACAAGCTGGGAGGTAATATAATTCAGGGGTGCTCCGGAGTCGACTAAGGCTCGGTGCGTCTCTCCTTGAATGTTCATTACCACCTCCAGCTCTTCCTTGCTGTTTGTCCCATGATGGACGACAGCAGCCATCTTTTCCTGCCTTCTTGTCCTCCTTGGCCTCAGGGGACGGCCTATTCATTTAAACGCAGGTGCTCTACTCCCTCTGCGCTTAACAGGTGGGTTGGTGTGAAGCCAGCCTTCATCTTCCCTTTCATATGCCTCTTACAGGCATCTTAGAAGCACATCGGCCACCCTTTCCCGGGGGTGTACCTACAGCTGGGGATTATGTTGGCGCCAGGGAATTCTCGACTTATTCATTTGGGAATAATGTGCTTAATGCAGTATAAGTCTCAACAACTCCTCCAGTTCTCCGCTCCACAGCGTCTAGACAGGGGCGTCCAACGGAATCGATCCTTAGCCGCCTCATGCTTCCTACAGTTTTGGTCGTCGCACTCATACCATTCTACCGCCAGGTCCTCGCATATATAGATATGGTCACCTTCGCTAGGCATTCGCCGCCCAACCCGGAACTCCTTGTGCACCAAGCAGTCCCTGTCGTGGCACCTATCCTTGGGCATATTAAGGTGATTCTCTATCGGCGTCCTTGATGGTACCTCAATAAGATCGCTCCTCATTAGCTGCTGCCCCGATGCGGGTCCCGTCGTAGGATTTATTGGTGGTAGGCTTGCCTCTATCTTCTTGGATGAAGCTTTCCGTCGGGTTTAAAGTTGGTACGCAGGGGGTGGTGTCCTCAACCGTTCCTCGTCCTGCGTTCCTGACCGCTCTACATTTCGCCTGATCTCTTGGGGCTCTATATTCTTGGCCCTAAGATCCTCTAGCTGGCGCAATCCTTGCTGCATGTCCGGAGGTAACTGGTCCCATTATACTTAAACAAGCTTCAGCACTTCGTCCGCTACTCGCAGTCCCGTTACTACACGATGCAACGGCACTCGCGGCGCTTCCCTCAAATTGTGTCTCATCATGTTGAGCTGTTGTGGGGGGCCCTTCTTACTCTCGCTATGACAGTCCCTTGCGTAATGGCCTTGATTCCCGCAATTGAAGCACTTAAACTTCTTTTTCTTAGGCTCCCCTTGTATCTGCTCCTTCTACTTGCCCTTGCCTTTCTTATGTTGTACTGCATCAATCTCCATGGGTCCAGGGGCCATGTTGTTTGACCAAGGACGGCGCGCTTGGGTGTTTTCCTGCCCTTGCTTTTTGGATGGGAAGTTCGGTCTCCAGCCTTTCTTCTTTTCCAATCTTCTTTCTGCCAGATTCTGTTCGACTTCCCTGACCCGGGTGATAAGTGGCTGTAAGCTCTTTGGTCGAACGATATTTACCATGGCGTCTTTAACCTCGTCGGACAGTCCTTTCTCGTAGAGTGGCATTAACACATGGTCGTCCCATTCCAGGACCCTAGCCAGGTTCTGAAACTCTGTCATATAGTTGCTTAATGCCCCCCTCTGGCATAAATTGAAGATTGCTCTTGCCGACTCTCGCTGCAGGTTGGCTACCTCAAATACCTTGTACAACTCTTCCACAAACTCTTCAAAGTTGAACATGATGAGCCTCGTGTCGGATTCCATGAGCTTCGTGTCACCCTCGCACTTATAGAAGTCCTCCTGGTGGGTGCAGGGCCAATCCAAGGCTTTCCCCTTTATGAGGGATATTGTGTACAGGACCTTCGTAGTATCGTCTGGCAGCCTGTCTGCTTGGAGTCTTATGGTTCCCCTCAACTGCATCACAAATCTCTTGACATCCTCCTCCTTACTGTCAAATCGGATCAGTTTGATGATAGCCAGAGTTTGATGCATCGTTCGAACCTCTATCGTCGATAGCTTATCTTCAATGGGAGTTTCCACTCCTTTCTTGGCCTTCGCCTTGGAGGCTGGGGTAGACTGGGATGTCGTCGACATGTTTTTAGAGTGATAGTCTGTTACGGATCCTAAAGGCGTAGTCTAACACTTGCAACAAAAGGCCATCGGGGACTTGATAAGATAAGATATGTGCAGTCGATTTAGCTCGAATAACTTATATTGGAACTAGGGCGCTATCACTGAGGTTTCTCTAGCTACATGCTTGCGGGTTTATATATTGGCGCTGTGCCCGTATTCTGTAAGTCCGTTTCCTGAGTCCTCCTTAGCGGACTCTGCGGGCAGACTTATGAGTCCATCTTGTGAGTCCACCCAAGCGGACTTCACCCGCGGACTCATCACATGACTGTGAGTCCATTCTACGAGAGCCTCCAGGCAGACTCTCGCTCGTGACAGTTCCGGCATCTCCGTTTGGTCCTGCCTCGCTTACGGGTTTCTACGGGTTTCTATGTACAGCCGTAACACTTTCTAATTATCTAAAATCTATATTTGTAATAGTAGACTCACTTTATGAAGTACATATATACTTTATTTAATAAATTTCTTCATAAATATTATATAATCTATCTAAGATTAATGCTAGATTCAAGACCAAAATAATTAATTTCAGTTATTATATATAAGACTATAGTATAGGGGTTAGAGATATGTAGTAATGTAATGACTTATAGCAACAATGGAGTAGCTTCAGTATAGTGCAATCGTGATGTATTTGTGAAGGTAATATAATAGCCACAGTGATAAAAAAGCAATCTCAATTAGCAGAAGTGCTCTCAGTTTTGTAGTTTAAAAAAAGGAACTAATTATTACCTATTCTACTATAGGTAGCGAACTGCTTAAATATATGATTTTATCGGCTCTATATCAGTTACCTTATCTTATGACTCTATATCCATTATTCTGACTTTGGCTAGTAATAATGATGTCATTAATAGGGTGTCTCTACTATTTTTATAGCATCGTCCCTGTAGTGTACTACTTTTATAGTGATATTTTGTCTAATAGGGACTATTTCTATTATTCATCTAGATGAGCTGGATATCATATGTTTGCGAGAGACGCTTGTAGTTGCTTACTTGTAGTTTTGTTATCATTACAGAAAACTGACGTTGTTGAGTCTTCTGACAGCTAGAAGCGGTTTAGACAGTCTAATATGACTGAAAGCCTCCTTTTGAAAGCTTCATTATCAGTGCCTTATATTATAAAAAATTTGAATAGATATAATTATTATGAATATAATCTAGTGTAGCTCATAAGCCTCCTTATAATCTTTATAAACTCATTGTGAACTTTGTTATGGATTTTATAAGTATAACACTTAACTTATTGTAAGATCATAATATAGATATTAGAGATATATAATAGTGTTATAACTTATAATAACAATAGAGTAGCTCTGATATAGCACAATTGTACTATGTTTATAAAGGTAATATAATTATTATAATGATAAAAAAGCAATCTCAATTAATAGAAGTGCTTTCAGTTATATAGCTTAGAAGAAAAACTAATCACTGCCTATTCTACTATAGGTAGCAAACTGCTTAAATACATAGTTTTACTAGCTCCATACTAGTTATCTTGTCTCATAACTCTGCACTCAATGTCTTGACTTCTACTGATAATAGCAATGTTATCAATGGAGTATTTCTGTTATTTTCATAGCATCAATCCTCTAATATATTGCTTTTGTAATAATGTCTTTATCTGCTAATAACTGTTTCTGTTATTTGTTTTGATGAGTTAGATAACATATATTTGTAGAAACCTTTGTAGCTACTTGCTTTCAGTCTTATTGTTGTCACAAAAGTCTGACATTATTGAGTTTTCTGGTAGCTAAAAGTAGTTTGGGTAGCGTGATACAGCTGAAAGTCTTCTTATGAGAGCATTATTATCAGCGTTTTATAATCTGAATATATATATTATATGTATTTATAACTTTTCAGAAACTTGTAAATTGAACTTACTTATAAAAAAAGTTTACTTTTATTATAAAGAGTGTTTTCTTATTATAGGATAACTACCAAGATTGTAGTTATGAAACACATTATGATTTTGATGTAATGAACAATATACCTATATAAGTCACTAGCCCACCAATTATATTACTTCAATTAAATTATAGAAAATACAGGAGTGTAGATATAATGGGGCTCAAATATAACTAAGTTCAGTTTTTAGTATTGATATATGATCAATAGTTTCTTTACTAATTTGCAAGTAACAAACTACATATATACTTTATAGGGATCATATACCTCATATAATGCAAGTATAACTCTTACAACAATATTCTAAAATAACCTTTATTATAATTATTATATAACTGTAATAATAAATTTCTATCTAAAATTGTTTTTGAAAAGTATAATATTGCTATATAAATTCAATTACTTACTTTAATTTAAAAAAGTATTTTAATTAAGTAAATAATTAAAATTATTGACCTTTTTACAAATATTCTTCATAACTTAAAAAAAGGTTTATGAGTAAAATTATAATCTTATATAATTTTAAAAACTCTAGATTAAATATATAGAAGATATTTCCTATATTAAATATTTTAAAACTATTATTATTATAGAACTTATAAATATTTCAGAGATTTGATAAATAGTATAATAAAGTCTAATTATTAATCAATATTACTAGTATTGTTATGAAGTTAGAATATTAGTTTAATATATGCAAGATATAAAAATATGAATATTAACTCAACATAGCTAATAGGATATACATTACTTTTTAATAAAACTAATTACTTTTCTTTTAATTATAGGTAATATACCTGTTATAAAATATTATTATAGTGTCCTTTTATTAATAATAATAAAAGTTTGTTTTCATATATTTATTATTATTGAAATTATTATATAGTAGAATTATTATCAGATAGTTAGTAATTTTATTAACAACAATTAAAATTTGTTTTAAATATAAAAAACTATTGATCATATTATATTATAAACTACTTATTATTCCATCAATAGTCCTAAATTAATAGAGTTGAATTATGCCATTACATATTAATAAGTCTTATTACTTTGATAATAATAATTTTGTCTCTGTATTAAGATTTTATAATAACATTAATAAATAGTATGAGATATCATAAATAGGTACTATTTGTTGGGTCTTATATTTTTGAAACTTATCTTTTATAATTATAAAATAAACATTATATACTTTTACATAATTAATAAACTTATTACCTTAAGGTAATCATCATTAACAATAAATACCTTTTCATAAAACCTTTTAAACAAAACTTTTTGAAAATCTAATACTTGCAATAAATATAGTAACAATAAACTTAGCAAGAAGAATAATAGATATTATAACAATAATAAACCTAATGATAGTGATAAACTTAATAATAATATTATAATCTTTTAATTGTATTTTAACATTTAATTAAGTTTTTGAGATCTATAAGGTATTTGGGACTATTATATAATCTTTTGCAAAATAATATAAATATGCTATTACTATTATATGAAGTTACTGCAATGATAAGAAAAAAACTATTATATAAACTGAGTAATTGATAATAAAAATAGTTAAAAAACTAAATTTTTACTATTAAAAATAATAGTTTTAATTATAATACTAGTGATTTGATTATATTTTATAGATATAAAAAGCTTGTAAATGAAATATATCTTTTATTTATAGTAGTATTATGAGTTGTGATTAAGTTAAAAAAGATTGTATTAATATTCTTATAAGATATTAGTTTATTTACTTTACTAGTTTATATAACTAGTAGTAATAAATCAAGAATAAATATTGCTAATATTTGTAATAAGGAAAATTTTTTTTTAAATAAATAGTAATATATAATTCATATTATTCATACATATAAATTTATTAAATTTTATATATTTAAAAAGTATGTTAACTTAAGTGGGTGTCAGGAGCCTGCGCTGGCCGCAGGAATGCTATGCAGCAGGGTAACCTTGTGTGGTTCCCATTACTGTATTTAGTCGATCGGCTGAGCCTCAGGAGGAGGCCAGCGATCAGTTCTTCTACATACTAGAATCGATCCTCTTGCCTTCTGACATCGTATCCACCTGTAGCCTACCCAGCGGGTCGTCAGCGACCCTCAGTAGAACTCGGCGCTCCGACCAAGCCTACACACGTCTACATCGACCCGCCGTCGTGCCATCAGCGACTAGGCCAGTCGGACAGCGTCACACTGCCATAACCACCCTAGGGATCCCTGCAGGAGGCGACCCTTACAGTGGGATAGGTTACATAAAATAATTTAACTATATAAAATAAATAGATATAAGACCCTATTATGAGCTTTAAGTATATGTAGTAGTATAATAGCTTATAGCAATAATAAGGAAGTGTTGGGACCTAGACGGTTAGTTATAGGTACTCAAGTTGGGATATGGTTATAACTATATAGTGAGGTTCCGAACTATGAGGTTCATATAGTTTCATAGTTCGTATATAGTGTTTGTATTATATGAATCTATTTTAGACCTGTCCTATATATAATAAGTGTGTTGACTTATGAGGTTGTAAGAAGCATCTTTATTGGTCTTCTTAAGGGGTTTGCAAGCTACAAACCTTGGTAGTGCAAGCAAGGCTTACTCTGTAGTCCGAGCTCTTATATGTAAGATACTGACAATGAGGCTCTCAAAAGGAGACTCTCAGCCACATCGAACTACTCAAACTGCTTATGGCTTCCAGAAGCCTCTATGATATTAGTCCTCCGCATCAACGATGAGACCGTAAGCAAGTAACTGCAAGTATCCTCCACAAGCATATAACGTTAAGCGCATCCAGATGCACGACGGAAATAGTTCCTATCGTACAAAGACATCGCTACGAAAGCAGCACGCCTACGAAAGCAGCATGAACACCCCATTGACAATATCTCCGTTACCAGCAGAAGTTAGGACAATGGGTGTATAGCTATGAGGCAAGGTAGCTAGCATAGAGTCGGTGAAACTATATATTTAAGCAGCTCGCTGCTCATAGTAGAATGGACAGCAATTAGTTCTTCTTCTAAGTCACAATACTAAGAGCACTCCTGCTAATTGCTCCTTTATTACCGTAATAACACATTGCCTCTATGAACGCATTACTACTGCGCTACGCCAGAGCTACTCCATCATTACTATAAGTTGTCACACTACTATATCTCCCTAAGACCCGCACTACGGTTCTTACATTGTAGTCCTATTACAGGAAGCTCTAGAATAAGGTAGTTATATTACATTTGTAAAGACAGTATAATTGTTATAAAAGTAAAGAAGTAATCTTAATTAGCAGAAGTACCTGTGATTGTATAGCTTTAAAAGAAAAACTAATTGCTACTTATCCTATTATAAACTATAGACTGCTTAAATTTATAATCTTGCTAATTTCTTATTAGTTACTTTATTCTTTAACTCTGCACTCATTATTGTGAGACATTGTATTGGGATATTCTGATCAGGGAGATGCAGTCTCACTACTGTAAGTGATCCTAATATTACTATGAGAATTTATAAGTTGCTGAGATCATATACTAAGCAAGCTGAGATTGCTCTGCGACCTCAAATTTATGACATTGAGAATATTGTTATGGTGACAATAATCTCAGCATGGCTAAGAATAGTCCTTGGTATTGCTGCCATGCAGTAATGCTTCATGTATTTAAATCTAGTTAATTCCCATATAATCTATATATAAACAAAGTAGTAATCCAATCTGTTTCCAATACTCATTATTTTGACTTTTCTGATACTAACAATATTAGTAGATAGGTATTGTTATGAATATTACGAACCTCCAATCTGAGCCTCACCAAGCTGTATCAAGCCGCATAAGCTCATTGCCAGATCCACAAACCTCTCGCAAAGCCCTCAAACCTCCACATGGGCCTCAACAATGATGCAAGACTCTACGTGGACCTCAACCGGGCTTACTGCCTAACAAACCTACAAACGAGCTACACCACGAACTACTACTGTTCGTAGAATAGCTAGCAAACCCACCACAGCTAGCATGACTCGTAACAGTTCGTGGCGGGTTCAAGAGTTCTCTTTTCCTATGTATATAAATGCAAAATCTTTTTTTACACCTCTTCTTCTCTTTAGCTTTGAATCGTCGAATATAAGTAGTCTAACTGCGCTTTCCAAGCATCTAGATTCTACGTTCCTGACAGTAATAGTATGCAAAGCCTAGGTCTGCAGTTTTATCAATTATCATAATATTCTTAAGTTAAAGTACAATCGCAAATACAATTACCAGTAATCAAAATATAAAGACTCAAAACTGATCCTTTAATAGTTCCAATGTGTCCAAGATACAATTATCAAATATGGGATTCTTAGTGAGGATATTTATAATTTCGATAAAACTGAATTTCAAATGCGGGTCATTTCAACTGCAAAAGTAGTTACTAGAACTGATAGAGCTAGGAAACCTCAAATAACACAATCTAGAAATCGTGAATGGGTTACAGTTGTTGAAACTATCAATACTTGAGGATTTGCAATACCTTCAATTATTATTTTTAAAGTAGTAATGTATCAAATGACATAGCATGAAGAGGGAATTTTACTACATGACTAGTTTATTGAAGTAAGTGATAATAGTTGGACGAATAACGAAATAAGTCTAATATAGCTTAAAAACATTTTTAACCCTCATACCAAGGATCGTATAATTAGTCGACATTGATTGTTAATTTTTGATAGCTATGGTAGCCATATAACATTAAACTTTGATGAATACTATTCAGAAAATGCAATTCTTCCTTTTTTTATGCTAGTTCATTTATTACACCTTCTCTAACCTCTTGATGTTGGATGTTTTTCAGTACTCAAGTGATCCTATGAACAATATGTTGAATGGCTTATGAGTTTAAATGTAAATTATATCAACAAGTAAGAATTTTTATTGCTTTACCAACAAGTAAGAATTTTTATCACTTTACCAACAAGCTCAAGCTGAAGTACTACATAAACAAAATATTCTCAGTGGTTTTGTAGCTACTAGCCTCACATCATATGCACCAGACTGAGTATTATCGATTTTACATATTCAATTCCATATACCATTACCATAACTTCTCCCACAGACTCAACCAAACTGGATGACTGAAACACCTCACAATATTGTTGAACTTCAGCATCAGACTGAGCTTCTTAAGCAATGTCTCTAGCATAACTCATTATTGCCAACTCTGTAAGCCTTTAATCAGCTTATTAAAGGCTATCAACTAGCTATGTATAGTACGATATTACTTACAAGTTAGAACAAAAAGCTATTTATAGAAAATTAATAGCAGAAATGAAAGTGAGAGAAAAAGCAATCCTATCTTAAGAAAAGAGGGGTTCTGACAGCAACAGAAGTCTAGATGCTTGTAGAGGCAGAAAAAAGATCAGTTGAAAAAACTTCAAATAAAGTGCAACCATGGGCTCTACCTAAATGTAACTTGTACTTTTCAATTGATTATAATGCTTGCACATATTTTGAATACTAAGAAAGTGTCTACTATATATATTACTGTAATAATTCTAATGTTGGTTGTAATCTTTATTTTGGTTTCGTCAAGTGACTTCGGCAGCAGTGCACTTGCCCATCGACTACATTATGAAAGATTTACTTTATACTAATTCTGATTTCAATTCTCAATGCAAGTAGTAAATATCTTGCATAGTTTATAATTGATTAAGAAACTTAATTGAAAGTCAAAAAATTATTTCTTTTGAAACAAGACTTGCTTTTATTATAGTTGTAACATAATTTTAGACAAAAGTTAATAACGTGCAGTATTGATGATATGCAATTAAATTATTAATATTATAATTATATATAATTTATTTATCACTATCAATTTCTAACTCTAATAGTCTTTATTTTTTTTAATATATTGTATAAGGTCTTAGTACAGCCACTCCAACAATTTGCGCAGCCACTCCAATTTGAGCAGCCACTCCAAAATTCTGCGCGGCCACTCCAAAATCTGTATGGCCACTCCAAAATTCTGCACAACCACTTCAAAATTCTGCGCAACCACTTTAATAAGTGTTGCGTGCTATTCAGCAAGAAACCTACTTGCTGGCACAGTGGCCGCGGGTGCTCGCGTCCAGGATGCAAGTTTATGGCTACAGCCTCATGGCCAACTGCTACTCACCATACTGCTCACCATACTGCCCACCATGCTGCCTACTATGTTACTCATTTTGCTGCCTGTCATGCTGCTTACTATGCTACCCACTATACTGCTTGCTATACTACTCGCTTTACTGCCTACTATGCTATCCACTATGCTGCTTGCTATGCTGCCTACTATGCTGCTTGCTATGCTGCCTACTATGCTACTTGCTTTGCTGCCCGCTATGCTGCCCGCTATGCTACTTGCCATGCTGCCTACCACTTCAAAACTTGCATCACCTTATCTATTCTCTATCCATAGAGCTATCAGGCCGATACTATTCTTATATTAATATAAGTTACTCTACTATATTAGGGCAGTATACTTACTTATCTACTGCTTCTCTCTTCTTGCTCTAAGTGTATAGGCCTGAGTTGCTAATGTAAAGCCTATAAGATCTGGTTCTTTGGTCCACAATGATGAAGCATTTCTACCAGATTCATATAGTCTCTTCAGTTCATGAGCAGTTAATTCATCCTCCAAAGAGTCATGATAATTGCTGCTGCTACTGCTGCTCGTAGGTACTGGAGAGGAGTCTTTCTGTTAGCTGGTTCAAGTGCATTTGTGAGGTTTGATTGCTGCTTTTCCTTTTAGTACTGCCTTTCCTTTTGATACTGCTATTCGTTTTGGTGCTGGTAGCTTTTCAAACTTTGAGAGGTCCCAAGCTGTTGATGAGGCTGGCCACTGGTTTCTGGATTCTTGAGGTCATCCTCTTGTATGCACATTCTGAGGATTGAGAATTAGTTGAGGTGTCATTTGGATAGAACCTTCTGAAGGGCAGGTAAGGAACCAGCGAGGATGGAAATCATATTGATAAAAGACCTGACCATTAGCGATGTGATCCTGGATAACATGATAATATGGGATGCCCATAAAATCTAAAAGTGTTCTATGGCAAGGATGGTGTAATATCGGTCGGTCAAGAACCTGCTTTTGCTTATATACATGCCAGAGTGCAAATGATGTAATATGTACAATCAAAGTGCTGAATAGAGAAGACTGGAAGTTCTGAGATATTCGATTTTTTGCTGCTGCCAAAGCTGCTCGGTGCTCCTGATGCTGAGTTGCTAGCATCAGAGAAAGCTTCTCAAACACATTATAGAGATCTCCAGTAGACATCTGAAGATACCACTTGATAACAGATTGAGCGCCTTCTGCTCGAGATGTTTCGCGATGCCCAAAGTGTAGATATTGGTCTGCCCAACAGAATACAAATCGCTCTTTATGCTCATCAAGCTATGTTTTTGACAAGTACTTAAGTAGAGCAGGACTGCTTTGCCATTCCTTCTAAAACTCCATCCATCTCTTTTCATAGTCATCAACTAAACTTGATGATACCAATGTCCACCATTGAGACATGAAGCTATCCTCCTCTTCTTTTCCTTTATGAATCTTTAACTCATGGCTGTAAGCTAATACATGTCACGAACGTAGATTCCGGGCGCTTGGAAAGCAAGGTAGGACTACTTCTATTCGATGATTCAAAGTTAAAGAAGAGAGGAGATATAGAAGGAGGCCTCACGTTTATATACATAAGAAGAGGAAGCTCTCGAACTCACCGCGAATTGTCATGAGCCATACCAGCTGCGGTTGGGCCTGCTAGCTATACTACGAGCGATAGTGGTTTGTGGTGTGGTCTGTACATAGGTTCGTTGGGTCCGTAGGTTCGTTGGGCAGCACGGTTGAGGTCCGTGTAGAGGTTCGATGGCTTTGCGCGAGGTTCGTAGGTCTGGCGATGAGCTCATGTGGCTCGATACGGCTTGTGGAGGCTAGATCGGATGCTCAGATCGATACGGCTTGTTTAGATTGATTCGGCTCATAACAATACATTCTTGTTGATATGCCAACTACAAAGTAAAGAGTCTCGGTATGGCCACCAGCGGGAATGGTATTGCCACCGGCCGATTTGGTAGGGCCACTGGAGGGGTCAACCCCAACAAAAAATCTTATAGTCACCGGCAGATTTGGTAGGGCTACTGTTGGATCGACAGGGTCAGTCGATATGTGCTACGGCTGGGTCTTGGTTCGTACAAATGGTTTGGTCTTGGTGTTGATAGTGGTTCTTGTTCTTGTCGGGGGCAGAATACCAAGCCGACCAAATAGCTACTAATACAAATTCACTTGCTCCTATTCCGTGCCTTGAAGAATCTTTCCCCGGCACTCCGATTCCTCGAGTCAATGTGCCGACACTGGCAGTTCTTTCTTCTTCATACCTTACCATAAGGGTGTATTAGTCATCATGGGTCAAGAATTCTTGACCCGTGATGACTAATCTGTCTAATCAGCTACTGGTGGTGCATATTCAAGCATAATTGATTCAATTTAGATGGATAGATAGCACAATACAAAGCAAATAACTTTTCAACCATCCTTAGCTGTAGTATCATCAGTTCTTCTTGCTCCGCAAGCTATACGATCGTGTAGCATTAGTCAATCCTGTAAACTCTGGCATTGAGGTCCACAATGCTGGAGCAGTACCACTGGACTCTTTAAGACGTTCTAGCTCCACTGCCATCAATGCATCCTCCTCAGAATCATGACCATCACTAGAAGGTGATGGTGCCCTCCATTGCTTTCCCTTATTGACTCGTTTCATGGGCTGCACTCGATCCATAGGCTGAGCTTGATTCATAGACTGAGCTTGAACTGTAGGCTGATCTCGATTTATAGGCTGAGTTCGATTTGTTGGCTGAGCCCGTTTCATATGATGAGTTTGTTTTGTAGAATTTCTAATAGATCTCTCAAAAGCTGATGGATCATGGCAAGTTGAATTTTGAGGCTGTCGACTTCTAGCGCTATGATTTGGCCGTCCTCTTCCAGCAACAATTGCTGGCTCCAAAACAAGAGGTTATGCAGTAAGGGGTACTGTTGGTAGATGCCAATGTGAATGTATATCATCTAACTGCAATACTCCATTGCTTGCAAGACACTCATGCATTCTATAGGCACATGGAAGACCCATAAACTTAGTAAAAAGCCCAGTGCATTCCGGCAACTCCACCGGTAGAGATAGCAAGTGCCGTTGGTCCCATAGACGTCCAAGAGCGTAATGGGATATACGGCCAAGTAACAGGGCATAAAAAGGGCCTTTATTAATATAGAGAGTTTGTGACTTATTAGCTCCAATAGCATTGTCGTGCTCAGAATGTTGATTAACAAGCATCGTATCAATCCTATTGTAGACTATCTTTAAGTCCCCAGTTGAGACTTGGAGATGGCCTTTCAAAGTTTTGTGAGAGCCCTCAACCCGTGAAGTAGCATAGTGTCCAAAGTGTGTATGCTGATCTGTCCAAACATATACGAAGAGCTCCTTATATGGGCCAATCCAAGTTGTATCAATATACTCTAATAATAAAGTATAATTGCATCCATAATTCTTTCTAAATGCACTCAACTTCTCATTGTATGCATTTTCACTCCTACTCTTATTAATCTCTGTCCAAGACCTCATAAATGCATTCTGAGACTCTTCGTTGCGAAACCATTTTGCTGCATGAACCAGAATATTTTTTTCAATATACCAGGTGCAAAGCTGGCGATTGCACCAAGGGAACACTCTACTAATAGCATTTAACAATGCAAGGTCCCGGTCTATAATCATTACTCCAGGAGCTTGATTTGGCGAGAACAGTCTATGGAGTTGGGTTAGAGTTTATCCGTAGCTTTCCTCTGTCTCGTTTGCCATAAAACAGAAGGATACATAAAAAGTTTTGTTGGTGCATGTGGATCCGACAATGTTAAGCAGTGGCATCTTGAACCGATTCGTCTTGTATGTGCAATCAAGTAGTAATACTTCCGAATACTTATTCAGAAGTATTACACCATGTAGGTGGGCGAAAAAGAGGTGGGTGACTCGACCGTCAGGATCAGTTCTGTAGTCGTATTTATATTATCCGTCCGAAATAGTAGCAATCAAGGATTCTATTGGGGTTTTACCATTAAGGCTCTCAAGGCGAACTTGTTTTTGGATGTTATAAATATCTTGCACAATGAGTGGATGGTTGGTATTCTGCTGTATTATAGTAACAATTTGATGAGCAATGACCCCAGCTGCCGTAAGTCGTCTAACCTCTTTTTTGACTTCGGGAG
Source organism: Geoglossum cookeanum (assembly GCA_021527025.2). Taxonomy (NCBI): domain Eukaryota; kingdom Fungi; phylum Ascomycota; class Geoglossomycetes; order Geoglossales; family Geoglossaceae; genus Geoglossum; species Geoglossum cookeanum. The sequence continues at coordinate 105,003 of JAJDFF020000064.1, forward strand.
GCATTCGACGATGGATAGGGTGTACTGTAGCAGTGCTGGAGGCTTCATGGTTATGTGAAGGATCCTTAACCATAAGGTGCCAAACGGTATCTTTAAATTTGGCTCGTAGCAGAAAAGGACAGCTTTGTAGGCAGCTTAGAAAGATCAAAAATAAAGCCGATCATATATCAAGAATACTTACTACTTGTATTCCGTAGTCTTAATGTCTCTGTGACTCCATGCCTTAATCGGTATTCGCCTCCATGATCACAGCCAAGAATCACTACCCCATCTCTATTACAAGACCGTCTAATCGTTACAGCATATCCATGAGTAGAAGCATGCTCCTGGACACTCTTAATGAGGGTCTCTCGAGTGGCATATTCAGCCTCGTCTGGAGGGAGAAGATCATCTATGGGAGGTAAGCAGCTGGCGATCGCAGAAGAAGATCAGGGTCGGGAATCAGAGCATGGTGGGGCTAAGGAAAATTTTTCTCATTATACTATTAAATGCTTACATGCGCCACCGGTGGCCCTACCAAATCTGCCGGTGGCCATAAGATATTTTGTTGGGGTTGGCCCCTCTGGTGGCCCTACCAAATCGGCCGGCGGCAATACCATTCCCGCCGGTGGCCATACTGAGACATATAGTAAATTATATAATTGAGGAAATACATAGGAAATAGCATTCATAAGTGCTCGCTCTTTATCTGTCATAATAACATCTGGAAATGCAATCTCTTGAATATTCATAACTTCTTGTAATATCTTCAGTGCATGTAAATAATCTTCTTCCTTTTCATTAGAAAGAAATATACATGCAGCAAAAAATGTGCGGTTTAGGCCAGTAGAACCAAGAATATCAAGTAACGGCATATGGAAACGATTGGTTTTATAGGTATAATCCATCAATAATACTTCAGGATATTGCTTTAGTAGAGCAAGAGATTCAGGATATGTAAACAATAGTAGAGTAATATGACTATTTTGATCAAGCTGATAGTTGAATTCTCACTTGCCTACTTTTAATTCATGAAGCATAGCTTCGATTGGAGACCGCCCTTCTAATAGCTCTGATCTTAGCTCCCTCCGTAGGTTGTAGATATCCTACATTATTCAAGTAAAACCTGGGTTGTCACAGAGAATTATTGCAAAGATTTGCTTTGGAGCAATTCCGGCTTTGGTCATGGCTGCAACTTGTTCATGGATAGTGGTAGGGAACTTGCGATATTAGTGATATGCAATAAAATCACTCGGACCATAGTTGTGTGTTGGATCCATTACAGTAAGCTCCCATTGCACTTCTTCCTCCTATTGGGCCTCTCCATTCTTGATTCAATCTATTCTATATACCTGGCATCTAAATAGGCACTCAGTCTTCTGACTGATTAAAGGCTTCTTATGATCAGTAATCTGATCCCGAGGCTCTTCACTCTTTACATATTGGATGTAGCAAGTACGAACAATGCCTCCCCACCCATTCTTGCTCTTGCCAACAGCGACTGCATAGCTATGAGCCTTGGCATGGTCTTGAAGTTGTGAAAAGAGATCTTCATAGGTAGGAAAAGTACCATTGGGTGGGGGCACCAGATCAGATGGCATGTTGTGAACCTTGTGTAATTGAAAACTTTTATTGTGCGCAGAATTGTGACTTTAGAAATAGAGTTGAACTAACTATCTTTATCTAGTTACATGAAGCTATATGCATGTAGGCCATATGCTATGTAGATTGGAGTGATTACCGATTGGAGTGGCTACGCAGAATTTTGGAGTGGCCTCACAGAATTTTGGAATGGCTGCGCAAATTGGAGTGGCCACACAAATTGTTAAAGTGGCTGTACTGAGACCCTATTGTATATAGTATTTGAAAGGACATTTTATTTTTTGATATATAAAAAGCCTTTATTATTTAGTAACTAGATTATAAGGTTTTCTACTTTTAATATATTGAATATATTAAATACATATAGTACTATCATGATATCTTATATTTCAGTTAACAGAAACTACATATTTATAAGCTCTAACATAATTTTAAAGATTAGAAATTAAAATATCAAATGTAAAATATACTCTCTTAACTCACTATAAGATAATAATAATAAAATACTCATAAAAAGGTTCTTAATTATGTCAGACTGCTTAAATCATTTTCTATAAATATATATAGCTCAACTAACTTTGAAAGATAATGAAAATAACTCTTATCTTCTAGCTAATAAAATATTACTATAAAAGTAGTATGCTAGAAGTTTAACTTTATAAAAGCAATAAAAATACTTATCATGAACATAGAATCTAGATGCTTAGAAAGCGTGGTTAGACTAATTCTATTCGACGATTCAAAGCTAAAGAGAAGAGGAGATGTAGAAGGAAACTTTGTATTTATATATATAGGAAGAGAGAACTCTCAAACCTGCCATGAACTGTCATGAGATATACTAGCCATAGTGGGTTTGCTGGCTATTCTACGAACAGTAGTAGTTTGCATTATAGCTCGTTTGTAGGTTCGTTGGGCAGTAGGCCCATGTCACGAACGTAGAATCTAGGTGCTTAAAAAGTGCATTTAAATTACTTCTATTTGACGATTCAAAGCTAAAGAGAAAAAGAGGTTCAGAAGGAGACCTCAGATTTATATACATGTAGAAGAATAGCTCTCGAACTTCCAATTTAGGTTCCTCAAGCTGGACAATGTCACGGTGCTCGGATCCGCAGGATAATGATGAGTAGTTAGACTTGCAGTGAAGTTATGTCAGGAGCCTGTACTGGCAAGAATGCTATGTAGCAGGGTAACCCCATGTGGTTTCTATTACTGTATTTAGTCGATCGACTGAGCCTCAAGAGGAAGCTAGCAATCAGTTTTTCTATATATTAGAATCGATCCTCTTGCCTTTTGACATCATACCCACCTATAGCCTACCCAGCAGGTCGTCAGCGACCCTTAGTAGATCCCGGTGCTCCGACTAAGCCTACATACATCTATGTCGACTCACTGCCATGCCTTCAGTATTACGAACCTCCAATCTGATCTGAGCCCCCGGATCGCCTCCGACCTAGCCTCCACAAGCCGCAACGAGCCGCATCGAGCCGCATGAGCTCATCGCCAGACTCACGAACCTCGCGCAAAGCCCTCGAACCTATACACGAACCTCAACCGCGCTGCCCAATAGACCTACAGACCCAACAAACCTACGGACAGACCAACCGCGAACCACTACCGCTCGTAGCATAGCCAGCAGGCCCAACCGCGGCCGGCATGGCTCGTGACAATTCGTGGCGGGTTCGAGAGTTTCCTCTTCTTATGTATATAAACGCGAGGCCTCCTTCTGTACCTCCTCTCTTCTTTAGCTTTGAATCGTCGAATAGAAGTAGTCCTACATTGCTTTCCAAGCGCCCGGAATCTACGTTCGTGACATTCAGCACCCAAGCTGATCAAATAGTGTTACACTGCCATAACCACCCTAGTGGTCTCTGCAGGAGGCAACCCTTACAGATTGGGCTTGAGTTTGAGCTGGCAAGTTATGCTGCTTATAGTAAGGGCTTTTAGCGAAGCTCATGGATGAGCCTATGTACCACCGCGCACGGCTAAGGCTTGCATAGAGGCTTGCGAGCTTGTACGAAGCTCGAGAGCCTCACAGGAGGCTCATGAGGCTCATAACAGCCCAGTTGAGGTCTACATAGAATCTTGTATCATTGTTGAGGCCTATGTTGTAAGGAGCGGTCTCCTGGGGACTTTGTGGCAGTGTGACCCTTGCCAGTCGCCAGGTGTGCGTCTTGGCGATTAGGGGCTACAATCGGGCCTACGATAGGGGTTGGCTGTTAGGGGGTTCGGGTACACGTCGGGTCGCGATATGGAAGCGGTTACGAGATGTGGAACGTAGGCAGAGGCTCGATTCTAATAGCTTGAAAAACTGATCGTTGGCCTCGCCCCTGAGGCCAGCGAGATGACTATATACAGAGTGTGGCTCAATACCCCCCTTGGGTTACCCTATGCGCCGACCCATCGACCCGTATATGCATAGTCCGCGCGCCATTACACATGTGGAGATTCAAGGGCTTTACTCGAGGTTTGTAGGTCTAGCAATGAGCTTATGCGGCTTGATGCAGCTTGGTGAGGCTCAGATTGGAGGTTTGTAACATTTGTAATAGTTACAGTTGTATATAGAAACCAGTAGAAACTCTATAGACTAGTCGGAGTGAGGCAGGATCAAGCAGAGATACTGGAACTGTTGTAAAGAGCCGAGAGTCTGCTTAGAGTCTCATTAAGATGGACTTACAGTCACGTGACTAAGTCCGCTCAAGAGTTTGAGGGAAGGGACTTATAGACAGACTTGTGAGTCCACCCCTAGAGTCCATGATGAAGAACTCAGTAAACGGACTCACTAGCCAGGGCATAGTACCTATATAAATCCATAAGTATATAGGTAGAGAAACCTCAGTGATAGCATTCTAGTTCCAATATAAGTTATTCGAGCTAAATCAACTATATGCATCTTATCTTATCAAGTCCCCGACAGCCTATTGTTGCAAGTGCTAGACCATGCCCTTAGGATCCATAACATCTATATATGCTGACTGCTTATATTGAGTAAGTAGAAGTGTTGCCATTTGTTATATAGTATTAACTTTTGGTGACATACCATGCCTATCCATCAATAATACCTATTATATTAATAACTCTTCCTTTGTTAGTATTAAAAGGCAGTTTTTGGGAGTAGAATCGAGTAGTGATTGAGTTCTAGCAAGATGTCATTATAAGGTACTTTGAGTAACATTATAAGCAATTGCAGTAACAGTATAGCTAAAAAAAAGACCTTGTTTATAAGCTTAAACTACTAGTTCAAGCCTACCTTCTTTATGTAAATCTACTTGCGGTTATGATAATGCTATGATGAGTTGCTATAAAAAAATCTGACATAATGCGATACATTGAATTTTGATAGGGTGCATACTCATTCATATGGTATACTTGCCTATCAACTACGTTAAAAGCTATATTTTTATAAGTTAGACATTAATAAATATAAATTCAATTATTATTACTATGCTAATATATATCTCTTTTTTGCTTATTTTGATTTATTACTTCTCCTAAAACAATATGTAAAACTTCTTTTAATGAATTACATATATAAAATTATTTGTTTTTATATACTACTTTTAAATATTCTTAACTATATAAGAGTAGTCCCCGGGTAGTTGACAGTACATAAGAAGTTGACATGTATCCAATACCCCGACCCTACCAAATTCTTATCTCCCAACCAAACAACTTCAAGTCGTATAGTCATTATAGACCATAAAGATAGTATTCATAAAGCTCTCCAAGACCTTGAAACCAACAGACTTAAGACTGTCTATACTGCAGCTCACTTTTATAAGATAGCACATAGTATATTGATCTATTGCCAAAACGGAGGTCAGTTTTGCCACTATACTCATACAGTACAACAAGCATGTTCCCCCGAAAAAGAGTAGGTATTAGTAAAATGAATTCAGCAATGATCAAGCCAAGGGTTTCCTATACCTCATTCTATTGTACAAGTGATGACAAAGTACTTAATTTTAAGCCGCATAAGTGATTCTCAGTGGAGAACAGTTTCAACTTTTCTTACAAGTCACAACTGGTCAACCAGATTCATTAAACGATATCCACATTTAGAGGTAATAATTGCAGATACTATAGATCGACCTCGTCATATTGCTTGTACAAAAGAAACCTTCAACAAATAGTTCTTTAGATTTCATGATTACTACTTCAGATATAAGCCTGATCTCGAAGACATTTACAATATTGATGAAACAGGGTTTTTGATGGGAGAATTGGAAAAGGCTTATGTTATTGTTGATCAACAATATAAGTCAATGAGTCATGTTTTAGAAAGTGCAAAGGGTGAATGGACAACAATAATTGAATGTGTTTCAGTGACCAGAACTGCAATACTATCATATGTTATCTTTAAAGGAAAACATATTCAAAGCGATTGGTTTTAACAAGGAGTACCAAAAGAATAGATGATTGCAACTAGTTCTAAAGGGTGGACTAGTAATGGTTTAGCTTTGAATTAGTTACAGCATCACTTTGAGCCTCATACTTGACCTCGCAACTAAAATAAGTACCGGTTTCTTATTCTGGATGAACATGGAAGTCATCTTACTTCAGAATTTCAAGAATTCTATGAAATCCATTGTATTGTCTTACTTTGTCTTTCATCGCATATATCGCATTTACTTTAGCCTCTTGATGTTTCGGTATTTTCGTCATTCAAACATTAGTATCACCAAGCTATTGACACTTGCCTCCGATTAGGTTCCTCTCGAATTATGAAGGCAGAATTTCTTCAGATCTATGCGAAAATCTGTTTACAGGCATTAACTGTATCTAATATACAGTCGGCATTTCGAAAAACAGGTCTTGTTCCCTACAATCCTACTGCAGCACTTTGACAGCTACCAGCTGCACCTATCGATATATCTGATCCAGTTATTCTACAGTATCTACAGACACTTAAATATGATCTCGAGTTAAAAAAAGCGATAGCAATCCTTGAAAACAGCGACACAACACCAACTTGTATAGATAGAAAACTTGGGAAAGTGGCAGAAATCTTTTATGCCCAAGTTACTATCTTAGAGGCTGAGCAACTCAATTTATTGGCACATATTAAGGAAATGGAAAAGATTGTATCTCGAAAGCACAAAAGAGTTCTGGGTATAGGTCTTAAAACAATTGGAGAGGTGATGGAAATGATAGAGAAAGCACAGCCAAAACGGGCTACTAAACGATGTTATCGCATTACCACCCCACTATCTGATAGTGGAAGTGACTGGAGCAGCTTAGATGGTATTATGGAAGATGACATTAGCTCTTGTATTATTGCTGTTGAGTTGGAATAATATGTATGTAGAACTATATCAACTTCCTGAGTACTGTCAACTACCTGAGGACTACTCTTACAACTTAATCATATTTTTTTGGTTTTTCTTAACAGAAAATCAGAGAAAAATTATACTTCTGCTTTACAAATGCTTTGTAAAGTGATGAGTATATATGAAATTTCATATTTGGAAGTTATTGTAATAGATAAAAATTAAGGTCTCATAACGGTAATTATTAATACATTTTCATAAACTACTAATCTTCTTTGTAATTGATATATTAATAGGGTGTTAGTTTGTCCACCTTGCTTATTTACATGGCCCACTTATTCTGCATGGCCTATCCTATGTAAGCAGCAAGTATTTCATATACTTATATCGTTTTATGCAATAAAATCATAAATTCCAAAGTAATAACAAAATACAAAAAAAAAATTCTTTTTTAGTCAGATTCCTCATCTTCTCCATCATGTGCAGCATACATTATTTCTATCTCATCATCAGTATTCAATATACCTCTCATCTCCTCATCCATCTCTCCATCACTTTCCTCAATCTGCTTCTGCTTTCCCTTGTCAAGATCTCCAATATCCACATTGCTATCCTCATGCTTTCTTTTTTTCTCCTTTGGTTCCATTTGTACTACTTGCTTCCCTTTGCCTTTTTTGTCATGCTTACCCAGCCCACCTCTTCTTTTGGAACCTGTTAACTTCTCAACTTTCTTATCTTTCCAACTTAACGGAGTTTGATATACAAAGTAGTTGACCAAGTTCCTAATCCCTCCTTGAATATCGACAGTATTGTGGGTGATCATTCTACCAAGAAAAAGAATTGCATCACCTGGCAATAACTCCAAAACCAAGCCAAGATCCCACAATACTAGTTTGGAACTAGTATAGTCTCCCCATCTCACGACTACATTTAATCCACAATAGTAGTCGCTTCTGTCCATATGTGCAATACCATCCATGGTTATATCTTGGTTAATAGCACAAGCATACCATGCACTACAGGCTGGTTGGATATCAGAAGGCAAAAAGTCCCTGATTCTGATGTACCTGATGTACTTAGGGTGTAGAAGTTAGTCTCTGCCCACCGACACACAAGCGAGTATGGGAGGTGGGCAGAGACTTACCCCTACACCCCAAGTACATTTGTGGGTCTAAAAGGCGTAATATGCTGAAAAAGATCCTTATTGGCATCAAGCCATTGCTGAGAATTAGGAAGGTCTCGAAGGTAATCGCCAGATATGTGTGGATCAATGGAATACTTTCTCCAGAGACCCCAGTATCTATTGACAGTTTTGCCCCGACTGTGTGACTTGACCTTTTTAGGCGGAATAAGTGGTTCTGTATCAACAAGGCCCTGATATAGCTTTTCAGGCAATTGAACTCAATAGGCAAGAAGGCAACCTCTGTTATCTTCAATTTGGAGATGATTCTTATCAGCTTGCAAAAGTTGAAACTGTTGCCAATCTTACTTGAGAAGATTCTCGTCCATCTTTCTAGCCCGTGCCTTTTTCCAGAGATCTTCTCTTAAAATACGGAGCCGCATAATTGTCATTCCCTCCTGTTGTTTTCCCCATCAATAGAGATGTGACTTGATAGAATTGTATAAGCCTTTAACATGCAAAAAGCCTTTATAAGCTTTAAGATCATTGATGAGATAATTGAGTCACTTGTTGAGTTTATCAGCCATCAGAACTATTTGCAACGGTTATTAACATTATCTTATGAAGAAGAGGGTAATACAAACATTATCTCAAAAAGAACTGTCCTTACTTCCTTGTTGGTAATATGCTTGGATAATAATATGAAGCTGAAAGAGCAGGGTAATGAAAAAAAATTTTCAATGAGACTATTGTTGAGCCTCCTGCCAAGCCTCCTGCCGAGCCTCTCCCCTTAATTTCCCCCACTAAGATGTATATAAGTACCTGGTACCTCCCACCACTTCTTCCTTTCTCTTCTTCAATTGCCATTATCGGCATTCCTCTCATATAGGTGTTGGATGTCTATTTGAGTAGTATATACATCCTCAAATCCATATACCTTTATCTATTCTATAAGCTTAGGATGTATGGTATGCGCGAGCATATAAAACATGACAGTTATGAGAGACTATAGAAAAATCTCCTTCTGACCTCGATATAAAATTGGCAGTTGTGAGGGACTTAAAACCTCCTTCTGGCCTAGAAGTAAAATAGGTGCAGTCAGTATTTTGAAGCGGAGCTATGCTCAATTTTTTGGATATTAGTGTTCTCTCATATTACTTACAGTGACTTGCAAGTATACTTCGACTTCATGTCAGGTAGCAGTACAAGGTTGCTACAGGGTAACCCAATGAGTCACAGTATGGTAACCCCA